>JACEWE010000061.1:0-49607 GCA_014839755.1 Sylvia borin
GCATCTTAACAGCCCTCCTATAAAGCATCACAACCAAGCCCAGCCCAATGAGTATTCTGGTTAGTGCCCCACGGCCCCAAAAACTACGTATTAGTAGCAATACCAGAGCCTTTTCTAAGTAAGGGAATAACCCTAGGTACCACAGAGGTATTAAGACCTCAAAAACCCCTGGGGACCAGAAATATTGGCAGGCTTTCACCCCGAATGACATTATGAATCCAGAAAAAACCATCTCAATTCCAATACACCCACAAAACAATTAGAACCACCAATATTATTATTAAGGTTTTTCCACTTTCTCTGGCCTCTTTCCCGGCCAACGCACCAAGAAATGTACTGGTTTGGAATAAATTAGGGAAGAACCTCCAAAGGAGTCCCCTAAATCAGAACCTCCACCACCCCTTCCCCCCCAGCCCTGGGTTCGGGAAGGAAAAATACCTCGGAGGAAAAGTGGAAAAACCGGTTTATTGACAATGAGAAAAACACTCCCCAACACCGACAGTGGGAAAATAGAGTTACTTGGTGAATGGAGAGGGTGCGACGCGTCTCTTGCAGGCCCCGGGACTTCTCCAACTTCTCAGGTCAGGTCAGGTCCAGAGCCAGTTCAAACCTTGGGGAGGGGGAAGGAAGGGAAAAAAAACCAAACAGAAGCAGCGAAGGAAAAAAAACCAGCGGCAGGGGCAGCAGGAGAGAGAGAAAAGAGGGAAAAAAGGAAAAAGAGAAAGGAAGCAGCAGACAAGGCAACAGCAGAGAAGCAAGGCAGCCAAGCTAGAAAGCCGAAGCAGAGCAAGCCTACAGCAGCAGCAAAAGCAAGAGCAAAAGCCAGCCAGGCCCCACCAGAGAGGGAGGGGCAGCTGCCAGACACAACAATGTATCCAAGATATGGGATAGGAGGCAGGTCAACCCAGAACACAGTAGCAGATGAGAAGAGACCCTCAACATGCCAAAGTCAGCTGGACCAGTCAGGTGGCCCTGGGAGCCTAAACCAGCCAGCCTAAACCTCTGTTCCATTTGATTTATGGGGCCCTGGAATATCAAAATTGCAACTTGATTCCTTGGGGCCAGCAGTGTCATAATGGGGGTCTTTATTCCATGGGGTCCAGCAGTTCCACAATGGCCCCTTGATTACACCAAGATCTGCAGTGTCTCAATAAACCCTTGGTTTGATGGGGTCCCACAATGTCACAACGGCCCCTGGCTAGCATAAGGACCCTCAGTATCACAAGGGTCTCTGTGGAGAGTTTCTCAAAGGAATGGCTGCGTAGCAAAGGCCACGATAAAGTGCAGCTAGCAGCTACGTGACTGATGGCAAGTATACATTACCCGTGAGAACGGATGCAACAGGGATGTTGAAAATACATAGTATGTAGAAAGATACATAAAGCGAAGAAATTTGCAACTGCAAGGCCAAACACAAAAGCTATATGCGTCATAGAAAGCAACCAATGATGAGCTGTAGTTTTGCAATATGCATGAGCTAATTATTGTCTGTATAAAAATGATAACTTTGGAAGCAATAAACCGAGACTTGTTGATCATGATAGCATGAGACTCGTCTCCCGCGGCCTCATTTCCAACAGGTCCCAACAATTCCAAGAGGCTTTGCAGTCTTACAATGATCCTTTGGTCTCACAAGGCCCCACAGGGTCACAATGGTCCCTTGGTTCCATGGGGCCCTGTGCTGGTGCATTCCCCCCTCCCCTTCTCAGGCCACCCTGTGAGCTGAGAAATGCTCATTTGGCCTTGGCCAACAGCCCCTGGGCTCAGCTCCTCTGGAGCTCAGCAGAAACCCTGTCTGCTCCCAGGCACTGCTGCTGCCCAATGAGTTCCTGGATTCTTTAGGAGCAGCCCTGGGAACTGTTTTTGTTCCCTCAGTGGCACAACATCCCTGTTCTCACACTTCCAAGGAAAGCTGCTGATCCCAGGTGTGGCCAGGATGAAACATTGCTGTGACTAAAGCCCCTCTCTTGGGGCCCTACAAACAGAGCTCCAAAAGGAGCCCCTGGAGCTCTCCTGGGCCAGTGTCCTCCCTCTGAGTGGGGCCTCTGGGAGCCGGGAACTCTCCCGTTTGCTGCCCTCGGGGGATCCCCGAACAACGATGGAGCCGGGGCCGAGCCCCCACTCCTCGAGACCCAGCCCTTGGCCCGCTGGGGACATGCCAAAGCATCCCCGGGGAGCATTTCCCTGCCCTGCAGGGGAATTTCTCACAGGTCCCTGGCACTGACTCTGTCTGTCTGTGTGCACACAGAGTGCCTGTGCCCTGGCAAATGTGGCACAAGTGCTGCTCTCTGAGGGGTTTGTGTGGCTTGGACATCTGAGTCAGCCAGGCCTGTAAGTAAGGCTAAGTCATGAGGTGTAAGCTAAGTTAAATGCTGCTAAGTGTTGTTATTTTGCTGAGCTGTAAAGTTTAATGGAAATGATAAGCTAAGTTGAATATTGTTAAGTGTTATTTAATGTTAAATCATTGAGTCATAGTTTATAAATAAGGTTAAATGCTGTTCTTTTGCTCAGTTGTGAAGTTAAAGGTATAAGATAAGGTTTAGGTAAGTGCTGTTAAGTTTGAGCTCTGTTCAGCTCTTAGGCCATATTCCATTTATCCTTGCCCTCACTGTCCTTTTGTCACACACACACAGAGGGAGATTTCTCAGTTCATTTGTGGTTTGATTGCCTGGATTTTGTTTGGTTTTGTTGTGGTTTTGTTTCCTTGGTGTGCCTGAAGTGTCCAGTCAGGAGCAGAGTGACTCTTGCCAAGGAACTTTGTCGTGCTCTCGCTCAATATTAAATCCGCATTTTGGTGATCCCTTGCTGGGGAATTTTTAAGCGCTCTCAGCCCCTTGTTTGTAACAAGGAGCCCTGGCCCAGGCTCTGGGGGACACGAGGACACTGCAGGGAGTCCCTGTCCCCTGTCCCACCCGTCCCCAGCCCTGCCCCCCTGTCTCCGTGTCAGGCTCTGGGGTCGATCTCGTGGAACATCCTCTGGGGGGGCTGCGGCGCTGGGGGCGGGCAGAACCCGGAGGGACAGGGGACCCCGCTGTGCACGAGCAGTGTTAGACTTCTCTGGGGGAAACTGTGAGGGTGGGCTGGGGCAGAGTGACCTCCCAGTGACCTCACACAGCCCCTGTCATGTCATACATGTGTGTCATGCAGCTACATGTGATGTCACACAGCAGCCTGTCATACTCCAGCCCAGTCTGAGATGTCACACAACCTGGTCTCGGATGTCATAGCCAACTTTTTGATGTCACAACCCACTTTCTATGAAGTCACAGCTAGCTCTGTGATGTCACAACCCCTTCAGTGATGTCACACAGCCCACTCAGTGATGTCATAAAGCCACCCTGTAATATCACAGCACACTCTATGACCTCACAGCCCACTCTATGATATCATAAAGCCACAGAATGATGTCACAGCCTGTTCTGGAATGTCACACTCTCCCATCTGTGATGTTGTAGCTGCTCAATGACCCGAGACGACAAACTCTGTGATGTCATAGCCCAATCAGTGTCCTCACACAACCCATTCTGTTCTGTCACACAGCCTCTTTGGGACATGTCTGCTGCTCTGTGGCTCTGTGACACAACCACAGAGGTGCTGCTGTGACACAGCCCCTTCTGGGACAGCACACAGCCCCTGCCAGTGCTGAGCCCCTGTGAGCTCTGTCTGTGCCCTGCTCGTGTCCCTGAGGTGCCCTGGCAGTGCCCCAGCCCTGCTGGGCTGTGCACAGGAGCTGCTCCTGGGCAGAGCTGTCTCTCTGCAGTGCTGCCCTTGCCAGGAGCTGCCTCTGAGCCAGGAGCCCGGCCCAGCTCAGCAGCACAGACACAGCACAAGGCCTTGAATGACCCTCTCGGGCCTTTGGTGCTGTTTACATCAGACTCAGTCCATCAGAGTCTGATCAAAAAACTTCTCAAGAATTCCTCGTAAGATTCAAACTCCAAAATTCTTTAACTTTTACTGGGTGTCGCTGAAAGACAGGACTGAGAAAATGTCCCCAGGTTCCAGTTAGAGCAGAACACTGGAGGCACTGATGATAGGTGGGGACAAACAAGGGAAAGGTGTCTCTGATGCTGAGCAAACCTGGATGTGTTTCAGGAATCCAAAGAGCCAAGGCCTGAGCCCCAGCCCCTGCCAAGGCACATCCTGTCCCTCCCTCCTTGCTCAGGGCTCTTCCCAGGCCACTGGGATGTGGGGATGTGCAATGCCAAGGGCAGCACCTATGGGGCAGGCCCCTGCCAGGCTGCTGAGCAGGGACAAGGAGGCAATGAGGCCCCAGGCCTGCAAGGGTCACTTGTCCCCTGCTGGCCTCAGGCCCAGGGCCAGCAGCCATGGCCAAAGTGCTGCAGGAGTTGGCTCTGGCAGGGCCTTGCAGCTGCTGCCCATCCCTGTGCCCTGTGCAGCCCAGGCTGTCCTACGGTGTCCATGCCCTGCACCTCTGTCCCTGCAGGCTGTTGTCACCCCCCGGCTGCCCCACCTGGCTGGCCCCTTCCTTTGCTGACAGCTCTGCGTCCTGCCTGCCTCTGCCTGGGCACACAGAGCCTTGGGCTGCTCCAGACTCCTTCTGGGGGATGTGCTGCACCTCAGCCCTGCCCTGGGAGGGAAATTCCTTTTCTCCTGGTGTCCAGTCTGGGCCTCCCCAGCTGCTCTTTGCATTAATCTTTTCTTTCTCTTGGTGTTTTCTTCTATGTCAAAAGGATCCACCATGTCTGAAACCACCCTTCAATCCCTCCCAGTGCTCTCGTCTGCTCTTCTGAGTCTCCCCTCCACTGAGCACAGAGCTCCTTTGTCGTTTTATATTGGCCAAGTGCTTAAGGCCAAGAGCACTTTGACAAGAGGGATGTTTCTTTTCCATAGGAAGGAAACCACAGAACCCCAGTATTGAAAGATGAAAATCAGTCACCAGAGGCCAAAGTCAGCCAGACCTCTTTGCCTTGGCAGCTTTTGTCTGAGAGCAGTCCTTGGCTAGATGGATGGCCATCCTTCAATAGATAGATGGCCAAATTCCAATTTTGGCCATGCACACCAGGAGGAAGATGGTTCTTGTCCACAAGAAAAAGCAGCTCTCACCATGCCAAGGTCAGCTGGACCCCTCAGGTACCCCGAGAAGCCCAAGCCAGCCAGACCTGTTCCATGTTCCATGGGTTCCATGGGGGCCCTGCAGTGTCACAAAGGCCCTGCGGTTCTTTTGGCCCCCTCAGTGCCACAGTGGCCCCTTGGTTCCATGGAATGCCACAGGATCACTGTGGTCCCCTTGGTTCCACCAGCCCTGCAGTGTCACCATGGCCCCTGCGTTCCAGGAGCCCTCCAGGGTCACTGTGATTTCCATAGGAAGGAAAGCTCCGAGTCCCAGGGTTTCAGAGACACAGGAGACACAGCCACTAGAGGCCAAGGCCAGCCACATCTGTGTGTCCTGGCAGCTTTGTCTGGGAGCAACCCTTGGATACAGGGAATTGGGTATGTGGAATCCCAAACTCAGTGATTTGTGCCTGGACAATCTGGACAATTCTTCCATTAAAAGAAAGCACAGAGCCCCCATGTTTGGAAGGCGGGTGAGAGCTTGCCCTCAGGAGGCCAAGCCAGCCAGACTTGGCAGCACTGGTGGCTTTTGTCTGGGAGCAATCATTGGATAGGTGGAATTTGGGAGGTGGAATCCCAATTTTGGTCATGGGCGCTCTGTTGAGAAGGATGGGGGTTTTCCATATGAAAGAAAAGCACCAAGTCCAAGTGTTTTGGAAGGAGATGAGAGGTGGCCGCAGTAAGTGAAGGCAGCCAGACTTGTCTCTCATGGCAGCTTCTGTCTTGGAACAATCCTTGGATATATGGAATTTGGGAGATGGATTCTCAGTATTGGCCATGGGCACCTGGACACGAAAGATGTTTAATTCCATAGGAAGAAAAGCACAGACACCCAGTGTTCTGAAGGCAGATGAGAGGTGGTTCCTGGGAGGCCAAGCCAGGCAGATCTGTCATTTCCAGAAGGTTTGATCTGGGAACAATCCTTGGATATAAGGAAATTTGGAAATGAGAACTTCCGAATTTTGATTATGGGCATCTGGAATGACAGTTCTTTTCCAGAGTAAGGAAAGGGTGGAGCCCCAGTGTTTTGAAGGAAAATCAGAGGTGGCTCCCAGGAGGCCAAGACCAGAAAGACTTGTTTGTCCTTGCAGCTCTTCCCTGGGAGCAATCCTTGCACAGAATGTGAGAGGTAAAATCCCAATTTTGACCATGGGCTCATGGACAAGGAGAGTCATTTTCCATAGGAAAAGAACCACAGAGCCCCAGTGTTTTGGTGGTAGATCACCAGAGGTGATCTGGTGGCCAGATGAGGCCCCGAGGAGGCCAAGCCAGACAGATTTTTCTCTCCTGGAAGCTTCTGGCTGGAAGCAGTCCTTGGGTATGCAGAATTTTTGAGGCCAAATCCCAGTTTTGGTCATGGGTCCCTGGAAGAGAAGGACAGTTCTTTCCCACAGGAAGGAAAGCATGGAGCCCCAGAGCTCCAGGGGCAGATAGGAAGCAGCCCTCGACATTCCATGGTCAGCTGGAGCTGTCAGGCAGCCCCCGAGAGGCCAAGCCAGCCAGACCTGTTTCATGTTCCCTGGGTTCCATGGGGAGAGGGAAACAAGGCACAGGGAGAAGAATGAATCCATCAGAAAGCCAAGCCCAGAGCTGTCCTGAAAACCATCCCTGGCTGGGGTCGGGGTGGGCTCAGCCACAGTCCGCAGACCCATTTGCTGAGGCCAGGTTTGCACCCCCATCCCCCAACCAAGAGTTTTGGGGGTGTGGGGTACCCCCTGCTCAGGGGGAGTGAACACCACCCCCCAACCCAGCCTGGCTCAGGTGTAAAAGCCCCATCCCGGGAAGGCCACACACACACAGGGGACAGTGTGACACTTGCCCTGCCCCAGGGGAGGTCTCTGTCCCTGTCACTCCCTTGCTCTCCCCTCCTTTTCTCTTTGACAGGCTGGGAGGCTTTGCCAAACCTAAGAGTCATTTTTCTCTTCAACCCTGTCGCCTTTCTGACACCGACACAGAATTTTCCTTCCATTTAATAACATTTTTCGGTTGAATTTTCACTTTTCTTTTATAGGAACTTGCCAACAGTTGAGCTGGAGCTGTGCAGGAAGTGATGAAATTTGGAATTGCCAGCATAATTGCTTGTCCTGTCAGTTTATTCACATTTGGGATTTGTTTGCATTTTCATCACAGGTGAAAATGTGATGAAAATGCACACTTGTGGGAGGAGTAAATATTCCTTAAAGCATTTGATGTAGGGTTTAGTTTGATTTCTGCCGAGTGTATTTTGCCCATGGGATGCTCGAGGGGTCTCTGTGCCTCTTGCCCTGGGGGATGCTTTGGAGGGGCTTGGGGGGTTGTCCCTGTCCCTCTCACCCCAGGACATTCCCGAGGGAGTCTCCATCATTCTCACCCCAGGGAATTCCTAGGGGGACTTCCCTCCCTCTCACCCCTTTGCCAAGGGGATGCTCAGGGGAGTCTCTGTCCCTCACCACAGGGAATGCTTGGGGGTCTCTGTCTCCCTCACCCTGGGGGATGCTCGGGGGGTCTCCATCCCTCTCACATCAGGGAATGCTTGTGCAGGGCTGGGGACCAGGGGCTCTGTGTCCCTCTCCCTGCTGAGTGTGCTCGGGGGTTTGGGGCCTTTCTGACCTTCTCATACCTGGAGAGGCCCCTGGGGTCTCTGTCCCTCTCAGGCCCAAACATCATCAGAGTGAGAGGGACAGAGACACCCCCAAACCCCGGGAAGGGCTAAATACGGGATTTGATTTGGGGCTGAGGATTTAGGAAGGGGCTGGAATTGGGGCTGGGGATGGAGTTGGGGGCTGAGATTTGGAATAGAGCTGGGATTGGGGTTAAGGCAAAACAAGGGATTTGCTTTAGCAAAGGGATTGGGTCTGGAGCTAGACAAGTCTGGGACTGGGAAGAGATTAAATCCGGGACTGTGAGTGTGTCTAAACATGGAGAGAGATTGAGACCAGGATCAGGGTTAGGTGTGGGACTGAGCACATGCAGAGTGGGACGGAGGGACGTCCCTGCAGGATGTCCGTGGCATCGTCCCAGCCCTCCTCAGGCACCTCCAAACATGGGAGACAGCTGGGTGGTCCAAGATCCAGGTGCTCCCACGCTGCCCCTCCATTCCAGGCGAACATTCTGTGAGGGCAGCCCTCAAGGTGACCCTGGGGATCTGGGATCAGCCTTCACATCCCTGTGGGAGCAGCTACAACCATGAGGAGAGGTTTTTTCCACCCTTCATGCCTGTGGAAAGGTGAACCTCAGCTGTCCTTTCCTTCTGGTGCCTCCTCATCTCCTCTGCTGAGGATGTCAAACCCACAGGAACAGGAAAATCCCCATTCCATGTTTCTTTGGGTCTGCAGCCTGGGACATCCACTCAGAACAAAGCACTTTCTGAAAGCCCTGATGCTGAATGACATCAGGAGGAGGTTTGTGAGAAAGGGAGAGTCCTAGGGTGACTGTGATGCCTCTGTATCACCAATCGTCTGTTCTGTGTGTGCTGTAGGTTGTGTTCTGTACTTATAAGAGTGGTTCTGAGGGTGAGCATGGAAGAAGACATGCACAGTTTGTTTTTGAAAAGTGTTCACTCCTCCACATTCCTTTTTTTTTTCTTCCTCGGGACGGTGTGTTTGTCAGATGCTCGGACAGTGACCAGGGAGAGGGTTTTTTCCCTTTTAGATAGTTTAGCTAGCTGAGGCAAAGAAGTTCCTTGACTGTTTTTTTTTCTTTGTTTTCCTTTTTCTTGGGACTCTTTAAGTCTGCTCTGGACTGAAAACTCAGAGAAGGATTGGGGTTCAGCATCCATGGGCCACCGGGGCCTGGACCTCGGCATTTTCCAGCACCAGAGAGACTGGGATTGATAAAAGACTGCGAGAGAGCCGAGCTAACTTCTGGCAAGTACTTCCTCAGTTTTGCCATCTCTCTTTGGAGCAGTGAGAGGTTTTGTTGTTAAATTGTTTCATTCCTTGTGCTCATGGGCATTTTGTTTGTTAAATGAATAGGTTTTTTCCACTTTTCTCTGAGGAATTTTTTTCCCCGGACTGCCTGGGGGTGGGGCCGTTTGGGTTTGCTCCCCAGAGGAACCCTATTCAGAGGTTTCCTCCCAAATTTGCCCTAAACCAGGACAGTCACAATGGTCTCCTTGGATCCCCAGTGTCTTGATGGCCTGTGTCACAAAGGCTTGTGGTTCCATGAGGCCACAGTGTGTCACAGTGAACCCTTTGTTCCATGAGGCCTTTGCTGTGTCACCGTGGACTTCTGGTTCCATGAGCTGTCATGTTGTCAACATCGGCCTCCTTGTTTCTGCAGTGTCACCATGGATCCTTTGTTCCATGAGGTTCTGCAGTGTCACCATGGACTCCTTTGCTCTGTGAGGCTCTGCTGTGTCACAATGGCCCCTTGGTTCCATGAGGCTTTGTCACAATGGACTTTTGGTTCCATGAGTTTCCAGTGTCACAATGGTCTCCTTGGATCTGCAGCATCACAATGGACCATCAGTTCCATGTGGCCCCACAGCGTCAAAATGGATTTTCGTTCCATGCAGCCCCACAGTGTCAAAATGTCCCTTTGCCTCCATCAGAGTCTGCAGTGTCACAATGGACCCTTTGTTCCATCAGGTTCCACAGTGCCACAGTTGACTCTTTGGGTCTGTGAGGCCACGCTGTTACCAAATCTCCAAAATATCAGAATAAGACTCCTTAACACTAAACTGGTGTTAAAGAGGGCATCACTTATTTAGGGCTGAGGTCCAACAGGGGATAACATCAAACCTTATGTGGACATGTGATTCTAAAAGTGTGTTGCCTATATACATTTGCTAAGTGGGTATTAGAATTTAGCCATTTCCAAAAAACCCACTTCTCATTTATGTGATAGTGTATGTTTTGGATTTTACTTTCCTTGTTCTGTTATATGAGCTATTTCCAGAAAGTTTAATGTAAAATGGTTTGTTCTTTGTACCCTGCTCCTGTTCCTTTCCCTTGGTTCATCCCCAGATTTTTTGTCAGATATTCGTTAAGTGTCAATCATTAGTTACATAACCCTCTGGTCCTGTCAGTCACTCTGGGGCCTCTCCCTGCGTCCACAAAATTCCAAGAGAGGCGTTGAGTGATTGGGTAGAATCAAGGTGATCCCCTCCCATTTGGTTATGATTTGATGTTGCACCTGTAATGTCATGTTAAGAGTCACTCTACTTTTCTGTTATTGGTTTGTTGCTGTACCCCATCCCTGAGACCCACCCCCCTTTATAAGTTGATCCCCTCACATTCTCAGGCTCTCTTCTGACGCAGAGCCTTAGGGTGAGGATCCCCTGATCCAATAAACTCTGTAGCCCTGTCTCTGAAGAGTCCTGCCTTTTATCTCCTGCCTTCACCGTGTCCATGCTTTTGGTCAGCCAAGAACTCTCAGTGTCGTCATGGGGCCAGGGCTGGCTGAGCCGAGTGACACAGGCAGCCACAACACATTTATAAAAAGGGAAGAGGAGGATTTTCTTATAAATGCATAAAAAAAATTGTATTTTCACAAAGAAATGAAATGAATGCTATATGTATAATGTGTGAAAGTTTTTCTAGTTTCTTTTTAACATGGTTTAGAAATGGCATTGTGATGAATAAGTATATTCTGGGGGAGTTGTAACAAAGTATGTGTTGTGGTTTTAATTCTTTTTCCCGGCCAACGCACCATTTATGTCGAGGTTTCACGTTCGCCAAATTTGTTTATCAACTGGGAGATAGGATTTTGGGAGAAAAGGCAAAACAGGCACAACTTAAAGGTAAAAACAGATAGATTTTATTAACTTACACTAAAGGGAAAAAAAGAAAGAGAAAGGAAAAATGAGGCATTCAAACACCTTCCCCCCCCCCCCACCACCTTCTTCTGTTCACTTGTTCACTTTCCCACTCAACTCAGAGAGAAAACTATGATTTTCAGTCAGTTACCACAATTTAAACACGATCCTACATCACCTTGGGAGAGGAGCCTCTCTAGAGTTATGGAGAACACACCACAGATCTGCAACCGCCCGGAAATTGTCTGCAGAATCTGTGCAGTCTCACCCATATAACAGTTTCTCAAGCTGTTTATGGGCTTCCGCATGTTTTGGGGTATCGTTTTAAGAATGCCTTTCTAGTACAAAACAGGGGTTCTCTTCTATCTCTAAAACTGCCTCTATCTCAAAAGAAATAGAGACCTCCTTATTCTTTCCCAGGAGCCGGGGACATATTCTCAATTAAACCTCACGTATATCAATACACACAACCCTTTGGCTAGAACCTGCATTCCCCCAAGCAACATTAGGATATTACAAAAACAGTCCATTTCTCCATAATTCACATCTAGAGACGTCCGGTCAAAAATGTCCACTTCCTCCATCCCATCTTCCAGTAGTCTTTCTCAGTTCTTTCACTGACTTTGTCTCTCTACATTTCAAATCACTCTGTCTTCCATGGAGGAGGGAAAAGGGTTAAAGTCTGCTCACAGTCCTGTTTTCTCCTCTTCGCTGACTCCCAGAACTTCAAGGCCGCAGGTGGCGGGGGAAGGAAGGAGGGGAGAGAGAGCATGCTCAGGAACGCTGATGGACGGACTCTCCTCCATCTCAATCAGGTCCAAAACAACTCAAATTTGGATCAGCTCCCTCGAGTTCTGGAGAAAAGTTCTTAAAAAGTCTCTCCTCCTTTGGACCAGAGGCTCCTGGCGCAGGGCCAACAGCACCGGTCTGAGATCTGCAGTCCTCCTCCTCTCCCCATCGCAGGAGCCGGGGGGGGGACAGAGGGCACACGCCAGCCTCAACCACAGTCCCACAGGCAGGGCCCCCCCTTTCCCCCCAGGCCCAGCTGGGCCTGGTCCCTGGTGGGGGGGGGGCCCAGCTTGGACCCCAACTCACGAGCCGATGGTTCTCTCTTGGCAGCCGGAAAAGGAAAGGGCCAGTCGCTTAGGACTTGTGACTGAAAAACTGTGTTTTCCAGAGGCGGAGAAACATTCCCATTCGTCAGCCAAGCTGTCAATCACAATCCATGCTAGAACTTTCAGAAAGTGAAAAATATTTTTTTTCACTTTCATGTTAAACCACCACAGTATGAAAATAAATCACTGTTTTTGTAACATCTAAACTGGCAAAACTGGAAGATAGAGGGAGTCCTTCCTCATTCCTGAATTATCTAGATGAAAATAATGGTGAACCAAAGCTCCGAGAAAGGATTTATTGATCTTCTTTTATCTTGAACATGAAATGACCAGGAAGTGCCACCAAAGAACAAAGAGTAATAAAATACAAAATGAGTAAAATGGGGCAGGTTTGGGGGGGTGAAAATAGAAGGACATCTGAACTCAAAGGAATGTAAGAATAATGTGTTATAGTCTATTGAATATGTAGAAAAGTGGTCCTTTTAACCCAGCGTTGCCAAAGAGGAGAGTGTCCTTTCTGGCTGCATGCCAGGGAGCCCGAGCCAAGATACTTTGCTTTATTTCTGTTTCCTAATTGTCTTTTTATTTTTTTATTAAAACCTATACAATATTTCTAAGAAACTGAACCTTGTTTTTGACATGGAGAGAGCCTGGGCAAGGAGCCTGGAGCCCCCAGGCCCTGCCCTGAGGCGTCAGCGCTGCCCCAGCAGTGCCCATGGCCTGTCCCTGCTGCAGCCCCAGCACTGCCACCCCCAGCCCTGTGCCCGGCCCCGAGAGCACTCAGGCCCTACAGCAACACCAGGGCCAGGAGGGCAGCGGGGCAGGGCCACGGGAGCAGCACTGCCAACACCAAGGGCTGCTGCTCCTGGCCACAGCTGCTGTGCCAGCCCTGATCTGCCCCCAGCTCTGCACACAGACATTGCTGCTGCAGCTGCAGAGAAGGGAACAAAAGGGGCATCTCTGCAGAAAACTTGGCTGGGAGATCCTTCAGTTCCTTTAAAGCCACCAAGAGCACAGCCCCTCATTGACACAGTCTGTGGCCACAGGGGAGGAGGAGAGAAACAAAATGAGAAATGGCACTGTCCCAGGGTGACTATGGTGCTTCTATCCCCAGTCGTCTGTTCTGTGTGAGCTGTGTGTTCTGTACCTTTAAGAGTGGTTCTGAGAGTGAAGCAGAGAAAGAAGAAGCATGCAGTTTGTTTAGAAAAACAGTGTTCACTCCTCGGCAATTTTCTCTTCTTCCTCAGCGACTGTGTGTGTTTGTCAGATGCACAAACAGTGGCCAGTGAGTGGGTTATTTTTTCTTTTTAGTTAGTCCACCTTGCTGAGGGCAAGAAGCTCCTGGAGTGGGTTTTTGTTTTGTTTTGTTTTGTTTTTTGTTTTTGTTTGTTTGTTTGTTTGTTTTTCCTTTTTCATGAGACTGTTGAAATCTGCTCTGGACTGAAAAACCCAGAGGAGCACCAAGATCTTGTGTCTATGTCCCACCAGGGCCTGGACCTTGGCATTTTCCAGCACTGAAGGGAATGAGGCTGATAAGAGACTGAGAGAGCTGAGCTAACTCCTGGCAAGCATTTTTAGTTTTGCCCCCTTTCTTTAGAGCAGCGAGAAGCTTTATTGTTTCATTTCATAGTATTTATTCCTTGTGCTTGTGAGTATTTTGTTTGTCAAATAAATAGTTTTTTCCACTTTTCTCCAAAAATGTTCTTCTCCCAGACTGGCTGGGAGGAAGGACCATTAGGGTTTTCTCTCCAGAAGAATCCCATTCAGAAGTTTCCTCCAAAATTCGCCCTAAACCATAACAATATGCTTTTATTGTTGCCCAATGTGGGGCAGGAGAGTGGAAAAAACTTGTATGTATAATTATTGGTTTCATTTTAGTTGTACTTTGTGTAGGAATAATGTAGCCATGTTGCTCCTTCAATTCCTGATGTCTCTTAAAATAGAATCCTTCCTGTGTTTCTGTCCCCTTGGCTTTTTTGAGGTTTTAATACTTTTCTAGTCCCTAAGTTTATTTTCTTATTCAAAAATAGCTCCAGTGTTGTCCCTAACACATAGGTTTTACATTAGAAGTGCACAAACTGGAATTGGTATTTTGTTGAGCTCAGTGATCATAATTTATTAAAAGTTTATACAAGTACTGGAGTGTTGCCTCAAGTTTGCCTGTTTTTCACTTTTGCATTTTGTTCTCACGCAGCTTCAAGTAAACTATGTATATTATTAGAATTGTTTGCATTCTTCATCTCTAGGAGGAGAATGATGATTGATGGTGATGGTCACCAACGAGGTCGAAGAGGTGGCTACCTGTGTAGCCAATCTTGGCCTGTCTGTATATTTGTATATATATGGAGTCAGAAAAATAAAGTAGAAGCTTTCCTTCTCGACCTCCTGCTGGCCTGCCTCGTCTTTTCGTGCTCCTAACAGCAGCCGCACGTGTGACCCTCCGTCACACTGGAGCTTGTGCCAGGTATGTTTAGTTGATAGTTTCTTCATCCTACCCTCTGTCCTAGTTCCACTTGCATGTTTTAGAGCTTTATACATAATTACACCCAGTTTGTTAGTTGGAAAATGAAAAATAAAGCTTTTCAGCCTTTCCTGTCCCTCTTATCATTTGAATCAGTTACCTCACTTTTGGGGAATGTTCAGTATTCCTTAAATATAAAAAAAATTTAAAAATCACCTTTCTAGTATTTCAACAGTGAGCATCCTCTGTCTTGTTTTCAACTTGTCTTGAGTGAAGTCTAAAATTTGCAGAGGGGCTGATAAAACTCTTGACCCAGAAGTAGACTCAGATGTAGGCCCAGGTGTGGAAAATCCTGAATAGTGTGGAGAACGGGAGGATATGGGCTAAACCCTAAAAGAATTTTCTGATCCTATAACATAAAATTTTCCATGTAAACACATTCAGAACCCAACTGAAATTAAAAAAAAAAAAAAAAAAAAAAAAAGTACCAGAATGATAAAAAAAAATTACAATAAACTGGGCCCTAGCATATGCTTATCACACAGTGCTATATACGGTAAAGCAGCAGATAGAGGCAGCGGGGCAGGGAGATAAATCAGCAGCTACCCCAGTCACTCAGACAGCAGCTGAACCAGACAGTAAACCTCAGTCAACTGCTACACCAGATAGGGAGCCTAAAACAGCAGCTAAACCAGACAGTGAGTCTAAGACACTGGCAGTCGCCCCAGCAAAGAAGCACACATACAAAACAAATCAACCAGTAAACAATAATGCAAGTAAAAATCCCTCAATGCCTCCCAACAGCACCCAATGAGGAGACGAACCAACTAACACCCAATCACACCCAAACCAACCAACACCCAACCAAATGCCAAACCAACTGACACCCGAGCAGAAGCTGACCAAACTAACACAAAATCAAAAGCGAGACCGACTAGCACAAAGACAAAAGCACAACCGACTAACAAAAAGTCAGGAGCCCAACCAGCTGGCACAAAATCAAAAAACACTATTAAGTCCTTTTCCCTTCGAAGGACCTTCAAAGCTTAAAAAAAAAATTCCACTTGACCACCAGGTGAATCTATCATTAGTTAGTTAGTCCATCTTTGAAATGCTACAAGCAAAGCTACAATGCTAGACAGCACTGAAGCAAAGCATTTAAAATCCCTGTCACATAATCCTGGTCATAATCCAGTTTATGACCAAAAAATAACGAGGGAGGCTACCCCCTGCAATCTCTGGGAATGGGTCCTAAAAAGTGTAGCAAAAAAAAAAAATCTGTGTGCAGACAATCTGTTTATACAGGAAACCCAATAAAAACCCATAAAACTAAAAATTAAATGCTTAAAAAAAGTAGCAGTAGCAGAGATTGTCTTCTGAAATAACCTAAACACTAAAACCCCAGACTCGGTACCATGTACACCCATGATGTGGCAAAAACTTGAACAACTTAAACCACAGAAATACTTTTCTGCTTTAGCAGTAATAAAGCAAAACAATACAAAAAACTCCCCTGTACTATGTATAGCAAAGCAGCTCCAAGCATATGCAGATGCCATAAATAGTAAAAATAAGTAACTCCAGTTACCCAGGGAAAGACAGATAACCAAACTTAGAGAATCTACCTCTAGCCAAGTAAATGCTAAAAAAAGTGTGTTTTTTTTTAAACTGTGTACATTCATTAGCATGGCACATTAGAACCACAAAAATATACAACCTTAATTAACACTAGTGCACAGGGCACAATACTCCCATCAAAACATGTGGGGGAAGAATCTGTTTCTATTGCTGGTGTAACAAAAAATCACAAAAATTTACTTTAGTACAAACTAATGTTTGTCTAACTCAAAATAAATTAAAATGGTACCCTATTGTGACTAGTCAAAAAACCTCATGCATTTTGAGCATAAACTTCCTCCAAAATAAATATTTCAGAAACACATAAAAACTCAGATAAGCATTTAAAATAACAACTGTAAAAACAAAAAGGATAAAGCAATTGAACACCTTGCCTGAACTATCAAAACACCCACTTGCTGTAAGACTTCTGAAGGGGAAAAACAACAAGGACCAATTGCCACTTCAACAGTGCATCACTGACAGCACAGAACAACTCAAAATGCTGTAATTCCCATCCACAAAATAATCCGTAAACTAAAAAGCCAAGAAGTGGTCAACAAAACCCACTCAGCCTTCAACAGTCCCATCTAGCCTGTGTGCAAATCTGTAAAAAAATAAAACCACTGTAGGCTATCAGACCTTAAATAAAGTAACTGCACCACTGAATGCTGCTGTACCAGACATGGTAAAACTCGAATAGAAGCTCATGTACAAAACAGCAAAGTAGTATGCCACTATTAATATTGCCAATGCATTTTTCTCCATTCCTCTGGTAGCAAAATGCAGGCCTCAGTTTGCCTTCATGTAAAGGGGTATGCAGTACACTTAAAACCAACTGCCCCAAAAATAAAAGCTCTGTCCTACCATCTACCAGAAACTGATCCAAACTGTGCTAAAAAAATAAAACTCCAAAACATCTGCAGTACATCAATAATATCATTATATAAGAAAACACTGCAGCAAAATATTTGAAAAAAAAATCATCCAGATTCTCCTAAATACTAGTTATGCTATAAAAAAAAAAAAAAAAAAAAAAAGTTACAAAACCTGCTCAAAAAATCCAGTTTCTAAAAATTCAGTAAAAAAACAGACACCATCAAGTTCCCACTAATGTCCTCAACAAAATCACAGCAATGTCTCCACCAACCAGCAAAAAACCACCACAAGCTTTCCTAAGAACCATAAGCTTTTAAAAAATACACATTCCTAAGTACAACCAAATTGTAAACCCTCTCTACCTGGTTACCCACAAAAAAACCTCCTTTCCAATAAAACCCTTAACAGAAACACACCTTTGCCCAAAGCAAACAAAAAATTGCTCACACCACAGCCCTTAGCCCAATCAAAACAAACCCAAATGTAAAAAACATACTCTACTCCGCAGCCAGGAGCCATACTCTGCCATAAGACCTTGAACAAAAAATGCCTGGGGAGGCTCAAAGCCAGCCACTAAAATTCTGAAGTCAAAACTACAAAATGTCTAAATCCAACCACACTCCAAAAGGGAGGGAAATTTTAGCAGCCTATAAAAACATCCAAACTGCTTCAAAAAGAATAGACACTAAACCACAATTCCTCCTAGCACCCCAACTACCAGTGCTAAAGTAAATATTTAAAGCAAATTTGTCTCTACACACCATACCACCAATGCCACATAAAGTAAATAAATTACTCTCATCACACAGCGCACAGTTTTAATTAAAGAACTGAATCACCCTGAAATTTTAAAAATAATTACAAATTTAACTAGAAATAAAAACTTTGATCTCACAAATCAAAAAGCCAAAACTAAATAACACGTACTAAAAAAACTCCTTGGACCACCAACTACCCGCAAAAAAAACACACTACGCTCTTTTCACTGATAATTTTTTTCGCATCATAAAAGTAAACCAAAAGTACAAAACTGCTGTATAAAATCCTACACAACAAATCACAAAAGCTACTAAAAAAACACAAAAAAATAAAGCCAACCTACTATGCTCAATGCTGTTTAATTAACCCTAAACCCTAAAAATTAAAAGTAGCCAAAGCTTTACCTCTACACTAATTTATAAATAGTAGCCAATACTCTATAAAATAATTTAAAAAGTAAAAAAAAAAACCAGCTAGCAGCATAAGAAAACCAATCTAAGGATCTAATAAATAAAAAAAAATTGCTACCACAATTAAAAAACTACTATAAAAGTTCACCATATAAATACCCATATCCCCAAAAATAAAACTAATAAAAAGAAATATAGCAAGGAGCAAATAAATCCAACTACCAAAATAAAAGTATCAAAAACAAATTTAAATTGGCAACATAAAAAAAAAATTATTCCTAACTCAATAAGTTCATGATGCCACAAGGCATCAAAGCAAAAATACCACCTATAAATAAACACAAAACCAAAAAATAAATCTAACCAGAAACAGTATTTCTCAGGTTATCCATAAATATGACACATGTACTACAATCAAACAAGCCAAGCAAATAAAGCCCCTGTAGTATAGTAAAGAATAGTCCAAATATAAGTATAAAAACCATAGCAAATTAATTACATTACATTGCCCTAAACACACCAAAATAAACACTTTCTACTCATGATAATAAAAACCATCACAAAATAACTAAAACCTATGCTATACCTCATGCTACAGCCCGTAACGCCATTCTAAGCCTTAAAAAACAAATTCTTTAAAAACATAACACCTCAAACAAAAATTAAATCAAACTCATTTCAAAAATAGCCTTACCAACACCTGGGCTAGGGAACATAACATTAAATAAATATACCATATCCCCTACCATACACCAGCTGCTGGGAAAGTAAAAAAATTCAATAAACTGCTAAAAACCACTTTAAAACATTAAAAAAATCTTTCAGATATTAAAAGCAACACCTAAAAAAAAAACCAGCTAATGAATTAACAGCCAAAGTTCCACCAACAAAACAAACCCTGCCAAGTCTGTACTCCTGCATACAATAAATAAAAACCCTCTAATAGATATTTTAAAATATTAAATAAATAATTAAATCATTTCTGCCTCAAATACAGACAAAACCATCCATAAAATTGTCTTTACTCATTGCCCTAGGTTGACTATAATGCCTCTGTATCACCAATCGTCTGTTCTGTGTGTTCTGTACCTTTAAAAGTAGTTCTGAAAGGGAGCAGGGAAGAAGACATGCGCAGTTTGTTTTTGAAAAGCGTTCACTCCTCCACATTCCCTTTTTTTCTTCCTTGGGACGGTGTGTTTGTCAGATACTTTGGAGAAGTTGTTTTTTTTTTTTTTCTTTTTTTATTTAATTTAACTAGCTGAAGCAAAAAAGCTTCCTGAACTGTTTTTCTCTCTTTTTCTTGGGACTGTTCAAGTCTGCTCTAGACTGAAGACTCAAAGAAATCTCTGAGATCCGGCATCTGTGGCCCGCCAGGGCCTGGACCTCAGCATTTTCCAGCACCAGAAAGACTAAAACTAACTTCTGGCAAAAATTTCCTCAGTTTGCCATCCCTCTTCGGAGCAGCAAGAGGTTTTATTGTTCAATTTTCCCATCCCTCATGCCCGTGGGCATTTTGTTTGTTAAATAAATAGTTTTTTCCACTTTTCTCTGAAAATTTCTTTTTTCCCTAGACCTGCTGGAAGTGAGGCCATTTAAGTTTGCTCCCAAAAAAAACCCCATTCAAAAATTTCCTCCCAAATTTAACCTAAACCAAGACAATAATTTGTATTGGCGCCCAAGGTGGGGCACGAAAACGTAGAAAAAACTTATATTAATTATTGATTGCATTTGGTTGTACTTTGTGTAGAGATAAAATATTCAGTAACCATGTTGCTCTGTAAATTCCTAATGTCTCTTGAAATAGAGTCCATGCTACGTTTCTGTTCACTAAGTTTTTTTAAGATTTTAATACCTTTCTGGTCCCTAAGTTTGTTTTCTTATCCAGAATTAGCTCCAGTGTTGTCCCTAATACATAGCTTTTACACGAGAAGTGCACAAATTAGAATTGCTATTTTGTTAAGCTCAATGATCATAATTTATAAAAAGTTTATAAAAGTACTGAAATTTTTGCTAAGTATTTTTGGTTTATAGTTTTTTTGTCCTACCATACATCCGAATTCCAGCGGCATGTTTAGAGAATTTATAAATAATTACACCCACTTTATTAAAAGAGAAATAGAAGATGAAGCTTTTCAGTCTCTACTGTCCCTCTTATCTTTTGAATCAGTTACATCACTTTTAAAAAATGTTCAGTGTCCCCTGAATGTTAAAAATATCATCTTCCTGGTGATTTTCTTCTGTATAGTATGCACCTTATCTAAAATAAGAGCTAAGATTTCCAAAAAGGCTAATGAAACTGCTGACCCAGAAGTAGGCCCAGAAGAAGACTCAAGTGTAAAAAATCCTGTGTAGTATAGAAAATAAAAAAATATAGGTCAAATCCTGAAAAAATTTTCTGACCCTATAACCTAAAACTTTCCATGTAAACAAATTCAAAACCCGGCTGAGGTAAAAAAAATACTTAAAAAAGGAGTGCCAAAATAATTCCAAGAACAAAAGGCTTATTGCAATAAGCTAGGCCCTAATGCATGCTTACTGCACAGTACTAAATAAAATAAAGCCCCAGATAGAGGCAGGGGGGCAGGGAGATAAATCAGTAGCTACTGCAGTCACTCAGACAGCAACTGAACCAGACAATGAATCTAAATCAACAGCTAAACCAAACAGTAAGTCTAAGACACTGGCTGTCACTGAAGCAAAAAAAACCACAAAAAACTGATCAACCAGTGAATAATGATGCAAGTGAAAAGCCCTCAAAGCCTCCCAAAGACACTCAATCAGAAGCTAAAAAACTAACATAAAATCAAAAGTCAAACCAACTGACACCCAATCAAAAACCGGACAAATTAGCCCAAGATCCAATGCCCAGCCAGCTGGCACAAGATCAGAAGCCACTATGAAGTCCTTTTCTCTGAAAGACCTTCAAAGCTTAAAAAAAGGTTACACTCTACAACCAGATGAATCTATAATTAGTTAGTTAGTCCATCTTTAAAATGCTGCAGACAAGGCTACAATTCTGAATAACACTAAAGCAAAACATTTGAGCTCCCTATCACATAATCCAATTATAGACCAAAAAATGATGAGGGAGGCTACTCCTTGCAGTCTCTAAGAACAAGTCCTGAAAAGTGTAGCACAAAACTATCTGTGTGCAAACGATCTCTACATGCAGCAGACCCAGTAGAAGACCATAAAACAAAAGATTCAACACTTAAGAAAAATAGCAATAGCAGAGATCATCTTCTCAGATGGCCTAAACATTAAAAACCCAAATTTAATACCATGTACACCCATGATGTAGCAAAAACTTGTACAACTTAAGCCACAAAAATACTCTTCTGCTTTAGCAATAATAAAGCAGAATGGCATAAGAAAAATCATGCTGAATATAGCAAAGAAACTTCAAGCATGGCCCAACACATGCCAAAATCACAGCTATAAAAACCCGTCTGCAAAAATTAAAAAATAAAATAAAGGACAATCACCATACAATCAAAAACAAAATTAAAATAATGAAAGAAAACTTTCTCCAAATCTCAGCTGTGCAAGTCAAAAGTTCTAGCATCAAACACAAACATTCCCCAGATAAAGAGGGAGGGAGTATCCCACAAAGTAAGCTATAGTCCTTCCTGCGAAATTATAGAAAAAACATAAAAAGATAAAAGAAATCTACTGATTATCTGACACAACGGCTGCGTGAATTGTTAGACAGGAAGACTCAAAAAAGAAGTTCTGTTAAAAAAAAGTAACTCCAATCACTCAAAAACATATAGATAATCAGGCTTAGAGAGGCCCTGCCTCTAACCAGGTAGAGGCTAAAAAAACCCGTATTTTTTAAATTGTGTAAATTCATTGGCCTAACACATTAAAACCACAACAATATGAGGCTTTGGTTGATACTAATACACAGTACACATTACTCCCATCAAGACATGTAAAAGAAAAATCTGTTTCTATTGCTGGTGTAACAGAAAGATCACAAGATTTTACTTTAGTAGAAGCTAATGTTAGTCTGACTGAAAATAAGTAAAAAAAGCACCCTATTGTGACTGACCCTGAGGCACCACGCATTTTGAGCATAGGCTTCCTCCAAAATGAATGTTTCAAAAACCCAAAGAAATTCAAATGAACATTTAAAATAGCAGCTGTAGAAACAAAAAGTATTAAGCAATTGAACACCTTGCCTGGACTATCAGATAACCCATCTGCTATAAATCTTCTGAAAGTAGAAAACCAACAAGTGCCAATTGCCACTTCCACAGTGCATCACCGACAGTACAAAACAACTCAAAATGCAATGATCCCCATTCACAAGATGATCCGTAAGCTAAAGAACCAAAGAGTAGTCTGCAAAACCCACTCACCCTTCAACAGCCCCATCTGGCCTGTGCACAAGTCTGACAAAAAATGAAAATTGACTGTGAACTACCATACCTTGAATAAAGTAACTCCACCGCTGAGCGCTGCTATGCCAAACATGCTGGAACTCCAGTACAAGCTGGAGTCCAAGGCAGCAAAGTAGTATACCACTATTGACATTGCTAATGCATTTTTCTCCATTCCTCTGGCTGCAGAATGCAGGCCTCAGTTTACTTTCACCTAAAGGGGTGTGCAGTACACCTGGAACCGACTGCCCCAGAAGTAGAAGCACAGTCCTACCATTTGCCATAAACTAATTCAAACCGTATTAAAAAAAAGTAAGGCTCCAGAACATCTACAGTACATCGATAACATCATTGTGTGGAGAAACACTGCAACTGAAATGTTCAAAAAAAAAATGAAAAAAAATCATCCAAATTCTCCTGAAAACTGGTTTTGCTATCAAAAAGAACAAAGTTAAGGGACCTGCTCGAAAAAATCTAGTTCCTGGAAATTAATTAAGAAGATAGACAGCATCAGATTCCCACTAATGTCATCAACAAAATCACAACGTCTCCACCAACCAAAAAAAAAAAAAACCCACAAGCTTTCCTAAGCACCATAGGCTTTTGAAAAATACTCATGCCAAAATACAGCCAAATCATGAGCCCTCTCTACCTAGTAACTCACAAAAAACCCACTTTCCAGTAAAGCCCTGAGCAACAACATGCCTTTACCCAAATCAAACAGAAGATTACTCACACAGTAACCCTTGGCCCAATCAGGACAGAACCAAATGTAAAAAATGTACTCTACTCTGCAGCCAAGAGCCGTAGTCTGTCCTAGAGCCTTTGACAGAAAGTGCCTAAGAAAACTCAAGGCCGACCACTAAAATTCTGAAGTCAAAGTTACAAAGAATCTGAAACCAACTGCACTCCAACAAAAGAAAACAAAACAAAAAACAAAAAAACAAACCAAAAAACCCCACAAAAAACAAAAAAACAAATAAACAAACAAAAAAAATTAGCAGCCTATAAAGAAGTCCAAGCTGCTTCAAAAATTATAAGCACTAAAACACAACTCCTCCTGGCACCCCAACTACCGGTGCTGAAATAAATATTCCAAACAGAAGTTCCCTCCACCCACCATGCTACTGATACCACATAGAATAAATAAATTACTCTCATCACACAGCGCACCCGTATTAAAAAACTAAATTGCCCTAAAATTTTGAAAATAATTACAAATTAGCCTAAAAATAAAAACTTTAATCTCATAAACAAAAAAAAGCAATAACAAGTAACACATACAACCAACTGCCAGCAAAAGAAACACACTACACTCTTTTCACTGACGGTTCCTATCACATCGTAAAGATGAACCGCAGGTGAAAAACAGCCATGTAGAGCCCCACACAACAGGTTACACAAGCCGCTAAAAAAAAAAGTGGATCAAGCCAACTGACTAAACTCAAAGCTCTTCAATTAGCCCCAAACTTTGCTAAAAAAAAAAGTAGCCAAAGCTCTACCTCTACACCAGTTCATAAATAGTAGCCAATGCTTTGTAAGAATAGTTGAAAAAGTAAAAAAAAGGCTATTTTGCAACATAGAAAAAAACCAATTTGGGCTGCTGAAAAATAAAAAGACATTACTACCAGAGTAAAAAAGCTACCTGTGAAAGTCCGCCATGGAAATGTCCATGTCCCCAAGAACAGAGCTAACAAAAAGCATCACAACAATAAACAAGTAGATCAAGCTGCAAAAATAAAAGTGTCAAAAATAAACTTAAATTGACAACACAAAAAAAAGTTGTTCTTAACTCGATAGGCCCATGATGCCTCAGGTCATCAGGGCAAAGATGCCACCTATAAATAAGCACAAGAAGAAGAAGAATAAATTTAACCATAGACAGTATTTCTCAGATTATCCATGACTGTAACACATGTGCTGCAAACAGACCAAAAATATAAAACCCCTGTAGTATAATGAACAATAATCCAAATATGAATATGAGAAGGCCTGACAAATTAATTATATTACACTGCCCCAGACACGCCAAGGCCAGCACTACATGCTGACCATAATAAAAGCCACCACAGGATGGCTGAAAACCTATCCTCACACTACTGCTCAGAACACCATCCTGGACCTGGAAAAGCAAATCCTGTAAAAGCATGGTACCCCTAAGAAAATTAAGTCAAACAACAAGACTCATTTCAGAAATAGCCTTATCAACAGCTAAGCTAAAGAACATAAAATTAAGTAAGTATACCATATCCCCTATCATATAGCAACTACCAAAAAAGTGAAAAAATACAATGAACTGTTAAAAACCACTTTGAAAGCATTGAGTAGATCTTTCAAAAATTGAAAGCAGCATCTGTCAAAGGCCACCTAGTTAGTTAACACCCAAAGTTCCATCAACAAAGTAAGCCCTGCCCAGTCTGAGCTCTTACGTACAGTAGAAAAAAAAATCCCTATAATACATGTAAAAGATTTATTAAAAAAGACAGTTTAGATCAATTCTGCCTCAAATACAGACAAACCCATTCATGGGATTGTCTTTGCTCAAAAACCAAGTTACACATAGTGAATAATGCAAAAAAATAAAACAACACAATGTGTACCTCAAAAAGATCTAATTATTGGATAAAAACCATGTGTAAATATCATTTTTTTATAAAATGTCACTGGCATTACCTGTATATAACTGTATATTGTTTTTATATAGATATATGCATGTATAATGTATGTGTATATAAAGTTAAAATTCAATTAGTTTTAGTAGATTGACGATATAATGATAAGGGATGGAATGCCCTAGATTGACTATAATGCCTCTGTATCCCCAATCGTCTGTTCTGTGTGTGCTGTAGGTTGCGTTCTGTACCTTTAAAAGTAGTTCTAAAAGTGAGTAGAGAAAAAGACACAAGCAGTTTGCTTTTGAAAAGCGTTCACTCCTCCATATTCCTTTTTTAATTTCCTCAAGATCTTGTGTTCATCAGATACTTCAAAGAAGTTTTTTTTTTTCTTTTTTTAATTAATTTAACTAGCTGAAGCAAAAAAGCTTCCTGAACTGTTTTTCTCTCTTTTTCTTGGGACTGTTCAAGTCTACTCTAGACTGAAGACTCAAAGAAATCCCTGAGATCCGGCATCTGTGGCCCGCCAGGGCCTGGACCTCAGCATTTTCCAGCACCAAAAAGACTAAAACTAACTTCTGGTGAGAACCTCCTCAGTTTGCCATCCCTCTTCGGAGCAGCGAGAGGTTTTATTATTTAATTTTCCCATCCCTCATGCCCGTGGGCATTTTGTTTGTTAAATAAATAGTTTTTTCCACTTTTCTCTGAAATTTTTTTTCCTAAACCTGCTGAAAATGAAGCCATTTAAGTTTGCTCCCCAAAAAAACCCCATTCAAAAATTTCCTCCCAAATTTATCCTAAACCGAAACACTCATAAACCAATTTGTACATAATAAATATGCAAAAAAATAAAATAACACAATGTGTACCTTAAAATAATCTAATTGTTATGTAAAAACCATTTGTAAATATCACTTTTTATTGAATGTCACTACCATTATCTGTATAAATCTATATATTGTTTTTATATAGATGTATGCATATATAATGTATGTGTTTATAAAGTTAGAATTAAATTAGTTTTTGTAAGTTAACAACATAATAATAAAGAGTAGAATGTCCTAAAGTGACTATAATACTTGTATCCCAAATCATCTGTTCTGAATGTACCATGTCTTCTGTACCTTTAAAACTAATTCTAAAAGAAAAACAACAACAACAAAAAAATAAATGCACAGTTTGTTTCAAAAAACAGTGGTCACTCCTCTGCATTTTTTCTTCTTCCTCAAAACTATATATGTTCATCATATGCACAAACAACAGACTAAAAAAAGGGAGGGGGGCGTTCCTTTTAATTAATCTAGCTAACTAAAACCAAAAAGCTTCCTGAACTATTTTTTTTCCTTTCTCTTAAAATTACTTAAATCTCCTCTAAACTAAAAAACAAAAAAACCCACCAAAATCTAAAACCCACAGACCACAGGGCCTGAACTTCAACACTTTCCAGCGAACAAAAAAAATAAAACTAATAAAAAAATAAAAAAAAAATTAACTCCTGGCAAAACCTCTCAGTTTTGCCATCTCTCCTCAAAACAGAAAAAAAAAAAAAAAAAAAAAAAAAAAAAATATTCATTTCCTTTTATTCATTCCTTATGCTTGTAAGAATTTTTTTGGTCAAATAAAAAATTTTCTCCCTATTTCTCAAAAAAAATTCTTTTCCCAGAAAAACAAACAAACAAACAGACAAACAAACAAACAAAAAACAAGAAAAAAAACTGAAATAAAACCAGTTTTCTCTCAAAAAAAATCCATTGAAAAATTTCCTCCAAAATTTACACTAAATAAAAGCAGGCACAAACAACAACATTACTTTGTGGACAAGATTAAAATTATAAAAATCAAGGAAAATACCCACTACCACACCAATAGGTACTATCAAAGATGACTTTTATTACAAGTGATTTGCAGAAATTGGCCAATGTTGCAGAATATTTTAGAATGAGGTGTGAGCAATTTCAGACTGGGCCCTTGGCCTGCAAAATCTGTAGGCCTTTGTGGCGCAGTGAAAATTCAAGTTGTGGCGCAGCAAAAAATTCACCTCTCTCTCTTAAAATATTCCGGGTCCTAATGGGTGTTCATATGTAGATTTATAGTGTTAATATGGAAGCCTCCTTAAGGCAGCAAATGTGTACATTTTTTAAGTGCCTTCTAATGTCAATAAAGTTGCAAAAGAATAAATATGAAAAGACCAACAATAAACGCCAGTGCAGCATGAAACACGGTCTCGGTGTGAGTGTCGTAGCTCAGCCCAACCTCAAAGAAAATACCCCAACTTTAGGCCAGCAGTTTAATGTTTCTGAAAACATCCAGTCATCAGTGTCCACACTGCAGCCTTGAGCTCCTGGTTCCTCAGGCTGTAGATGAGGGGGTTCAGGGCTGGAGGCACCACCGAGTACAGAACTGACAGGGCCAGATCCAGGGATGGGGAGGAGATGGAGGGGGGCTTCAGGTAGGTAAATGTGCCAGTGCTGAGGAACAGGGAGACCACGGCCAGGTGAGGGAGGAAGGTGGAAAAGGCTTTGTGCCGTCCCTGCTCAGAGGGGATTCTCAGCACAGCTCTGAAAATCTGCACATAGGAGAAAACAATGAACACAAAACAGCCAAGTGCTAAAGAAGCACTAATTGCAAGCAGCTCAAGTTCCGTGAGGTAGGAGTGTGAGCAGGAGAGCTTGAGGATGTGTGGGATTTCACAGAAGAACTGGCCCAGGGCATTGCCATGGCACAGGAGCAGGGAAAATGTATTGGCTGTGTGCATCAGTGAATACAGAAAGGCACTGGCCCAGGCAGCTGCTGCCATGTGGGCACAAGCTCTGCTGCCCAGGAGGGTCCCGTAGTGCAGGGGTTTGCAGATGGACACGTAGCGGTCGTAGCACATGATGGTCAGAAGGGCAAGTTCTGCTCCAATGAAGAACATTAAGAAAAAGAGCTGAGCAGTACATCCTGCATAGGAGATGTCCCTGATGTCCCAGAGGGAATTGTGCATGGCTTTGGGGACAGTGGTGCAGATGGAGCCCAGGTCGCTGAGGGCCAGGTTGAGCAGGAAGAAGAACATGGGGCTAAGCAGGTGGTGGCCGCAGGCCACGGCAGCTGATGACGAGGCCGTTGCCCAGGAGGGCAGCCAGGGAGATGCCCAGGAAGAGGCAGAAGTGCAGGAGCTGCAGCTGCCGCCTGTCCGCCAGTGCCAGCAGGAGGAAGTGGCTGATGGAGCTGCTGTTGGACATTTGCCGCGTCTTGGCATGGGGATCTGTAAAAACAGTAATCATAGAATAGTTCAGTTTGGAGAGGACTTTCAAGATCCCACCACAGCTTGGTGGCACTTTCCCCCCACTGCCTGCCCAGGGCTCTGCTGCCTGGAGCTGTCCCTGCCTGCAGCTGCTTCCCGGTGCCCAGGGCTGGGCCCTGCCAGTGCTGCCAGAGCCCAGCCCAGCCCTGGGGGCTCAGCTCTGCCCTGCAGACCCCTCCCAGCTCAGGCACTGCCCAGGGGCAGCTCTGGCTCTGCAGGCTCTGATGGCAACATCAGAGCAACCCTGAGGAGGCGGGAAAAGTGACTCTGATGCTGTCTACAAGGGATCCTCTTCTGATTGCTGTCACTGCCTGGTTCAGTAAGGTTCAAGAGAAAATTGTTTTTTTTTTCTAATCCTGATCTGAGAGATGAATATCTATCTGCAATTTCCCATCCAAGAAATTCAGAGTAGTAGATTAAAAACCAGGATTTCCACATATAGTCAGCCTCTGCTTCTCTTTGTCCTCCCTGGATAACGTACTTGGAAATTTTCTGGAGTTAAATGTCATGTTGGAAGCAGTCCTGAACAATGCAGCATCCTCACCACATAAGGAGAACACTTCCAAGCCTTACCAGCTGTCTCTTTCCACCCAGATCTTGTCGCCCAGGGCTGCGAGCAGCCCCCAGGGCTGGCTGAGAGCTGTCCCTGGCAGGCAGCAGAGTCCCTGCCCCAGCACAGTGCCCTGGGCTGCAGGACCCTACTCTGCAGCACAGCCCTGGGCACCCCTGGCTGCTCCACACAAGACACAATCAGAGAATGTACTCATAGAGTCTGTAGGCATTGGCATGTTCCAGCTGTAGGAGATCACTGCAAGAGCTGCAGCTGCATTGTCCTGCAGCCAGAGGATCCTGTGCCAAGGGCTGGGAGCGATTCTCCTGCAGTCACTTCTCAGCCCCTTCCCAGCCCGGAGTGATTGAAGCTCTTTGTGCCTGTGTGCTGTGCCCGGGCTGGCTGCAGGCAGTGCCTCAGCCCTGCTGGGCTGGGAGAAGAGCTGCTCAGCAAGAGAAATGTGTTTTAAGCTCTTCTTGGTTGTCAGGAGCTGCCTCTGTGCCAGGAGCCCAGCCCAGCTCAGCAGCACAGACACAGCACAAGGACTTTAATGACCCTCTTGGGGCTTGTGCTGAGGCCCTGAAAATCAGTCCCTCAGAGGGAGATGAAGAAACCTCTCAAGAGCTCTAAGTCAGAATCCAACTCCAAAGTTTCCTGAAGTTTTAATGGGTCCCACTGAGGGACACGACAGAGAAAGTGTCCCCAGGCCCCAGGCAGAGCAGAGAACTGCAGGCAGTGATGACAGGTAGGGACAAAGAGAGGCCAAGTCCTGGTGTCCTGGAGCACAGCAGCCTCTGTGCCACCAAGGGCTGTGAGCAGACACCTTGTCCTGAGGCCCTGGGACCTCCTGGCACAGCCCCAGCAAGGCTGGGCACTGTCAGCCCCTTGTCCTGCCCTCAGCATCTCCCTCCCATAACAGTGGCCTCAAGGATGTGCTGGAAGGAGTCCCTGGGGAGCCTTGGTCAAGAATGGCCCTGGGGGGCTCCTTAATGCTCCCAGGGACTGCAGGTTTTTTTCAAGGACTTCAAGTTTTACTTTTGCCTTGGAGTCTCTGAGTGGTCTCTGCAATCCTGGCCTCCAATTATCTGCTTTAATTACTTGAGAGTTTTTGTTCAGTAACAACACTCAGTGGGGCTCATTAATACTTCAAGGTACTTCAGTTATTTTAAAGGAACTTGGTGTTTCCTCTTTAAGAGTGACTCTGTGAGAGGTTTGTGAAATGATGGTCACATGATTATTATCTACTTTAAAAAGTCCCTTGGGATTCCTAGTCAATAAAAACAGTCCGTGTGTCTCATTAATCCTTCAGGCTACTCAAGGTTTAATAAAGAACTTTTTTTTGTCTCAGAGTGTAAGAGGTTCACAGAATCATGGCCTCCATTTATCTGCTTTAATGAGTCCCTTGAGATTTTCAGCCAGTAACAACACTCAGTGGGGCTAATCAATACTTCAAGGTACTCAGGGTAATTTAAGTACTTCTTTGTGCCACTGAGTCAATGAGAAGTTTTTGTGCAATCCTGGACTCCAGTTCTCTCTTCCAAGGACTCCATGAAGAGCCTGTGTTGGGGATGTACCTCTGTGGGACCCATTAATGCTTTGAGACACTTTGGAGTTTTCCTCTGATCTGGACTCCTGGAAAAGTTTGTTCAATCCCTTTTCAGGCCCTGAGGTTCCCTGAGGACTCAGCACCAAATGCACCATGGGGCTGATTAGGATCAAACAAGTCCTGACAAACCATGGCTGTGCCTTGACTTCCATCTGGTCTGCTGCAGTTCATTAGGAAATCTTTTTTTCCTAGAGATGTGGAGAAGTATTTCAAAGACTTTCTCAGGAATATGTATTTGTATTTTCATGGGTGTATTTTATTTCTATTTTCATTACAGAAAAAGTGATTTCAAGGCCTCTCCTGAGGAGGTCTGGCCAGATCAGAGAAGCTGTGCCTTGAGGTCTGACCCCATGTATACAACCCTGCTCCACATTCCCCAGTCCCATCCTGTCTACCCTCACTCAACTGGGACCTGCTTTGCTTAGAGAACTGGCTGCACTCAGGCAAACATGGGTTTTTTTCTTTCATGTAATCTAAAACTCTTGAGTTTCCTGATTGGAAACACATACCCAGCACAAGTGTGTGCCAAGCCCAACAGCCACCAAGGAGGTTTGGCTTCTCCCAGGCAGAGCCATGCAAGGAATGATTTAGATACACAGGAAGTTCTGCAATAAACACAAATCCACAGTTGGCTGAAGACAGAATTAGACAAACTCCTGAAGGACAGACAAGCTTTGAACTCCTTGCAGCTCCAAGCTGCAGGTGGGTTGTTGGGAGGTGTGTGAGTGAGCCCAGAGTGAGGGCAAGCGAAATGCAGAGAGCCCTGGAAGTGCTTCTGTGCAGACAGGCTGTGGGGAACGGCACTGCAGGCCTGGCCTGGGCCAGGAGTGAGGGTGGATCATCATGCCAAGCTGCCCTGGGCCATGGCAAGGGGCTGTGGCCATGGCCAGTGGCCTGAGCCCACTGCCTGGGCCCCTTGCTCAGGGCTGGTGTCAGTGGCCAGAGGCAGAGGGGATCCCTTGCTGGGGGCTGTGCCATGGCCACCTGCCCTGTGCCGCGCTGGCTGCTCAGGCGCCGCGGAACCAGCAGCAAACGCCACTGCCAGGGCCAAAGGCAGCTCAGGCAGACAGAAAGGGGCAGTGCTGGCCACTGTTTCCATGGCAGCCTTCCCTGGGACGTCACACCTGGGTCACCTTTCCTGCCAATTGCCATGCAAACCCCTTGTGGGCACTGAGGCCACAGACGCTGGCACTGGGACACTGCTGGGGCCGGGTGCTGAGCACAGGGCTGATCACACACAGATGGTTTTGTTCTTGCTGAGCTCACACAGAGCCAAGGCCTTTCCTGCCCCTTGTCCAGCCACGCTGGGGAGGGGCTGGGGCTGTGGGGGAGGTTGGGAGGGGACACAGCCAGGACAGGTGACCCCAGGGATACCCCAGACCAGAGGACATCATGTGCTCTGTATAAAGTGGGGAGAACAAGGAGGAAGGGGTGACATTTGGAGTGCGGGTTTTTGTCTTCACAGGTAACACTCAGGCAGGACGGGGCCCTGTTTCACCAGGGTGCAGGGTCAGCACCAGAGACACAGACACCAACTTAAAGAATTGTGTTATTTATATAACACAAAGCTACAAAGAATTACAAAAGGACAAGCCCAGCAAAGCTCATAATCATTACAAAGGAATTACAAAAGGAGCTCAGCAATGCATCCAGTCATTTCAGTCTAAGACTGCTTGTGGTGATTTAGAAAGATCCATCACCAGTTACCCTCAGACTCTGATCCACACAGCAGCTGGGGGAAGCTGTCACAGCTGTCACTGTAGAGCCACTCCTGGACACTGGGAATTCCTGCAGCTTCCTCCAGCCCCTGCTGAGGCTCCAAGCTCAATGTGAGAGGGCCCAGTTTTTACACTGTTAAACAACCAAGCTGACGTCACTTCTAGTACAGGAACAACTGGCTTCATTCTCCAGTTTGGCTTCTCCCAAAGCCTGGCCAGGGCTCAAGGAGGATCCCAGGGAGTTGACTTGGATCCTTCACCCCCAAACAAGGCCAGATGGGGCCTTGTTTTCAAATAGAGAAAGGTAAATCCACCTTTCACCAATGAGCAGCTACAGAGATAACTGCTAATAATGATTCAAAAATGAGCAGATGCAATATAGGATTTGGTTGGAATGTTCATTCAGAGGACACTGTTGGCTCAGGGCCTGTTGTTCAGGCCTTGCTATTTCAATTGGTCCTTTTCCCTAGAGATGAACAACCACCTTCATAACAATTCTTTCAGTAACACAGTTTAGAATTCGCTATTAGGCATAAAGGCAGTGCCTCTCATCCTTCAGTTAAGTGCTGCTCAAGTTCATTACTCAGAGCTATAATTCGTATTCCTCTAAAAACATGCCTAATTAGTTGCTATTCACTGTGATTTATCAAATCTCCCTTTTTTTCTTGAGACTGTCCTATTTAAGACAAGTCTAAATACTCCACTTCCCAGCACAAAGTGTCACAACAACTCTAACATGGAATCATAACACACCAAGTGCTCACAGTGCAATGGTTACAGTCACTGCCATGAATGCATTTTACAGCAGCCTCTAATTTCATAGCCATGAGGCCAATCCCACCAAGAAGAATTGTCTTATTTCTGCCACTCTTCTAGTGCACTTTCTGTTAACGTGATTCCTGATTGTTGGACTTCAAACCCACCACTGACAGAAGTGCAACATTTCTGTCCCATGATTGCCCAGGTTCCTCCTTGGCCAGCAAGCAGATAATCCAACGCCATGCAGCTCTGCGGAGTCCCCATCCGTGTTTGTTAGAGCTCCTAGGATGTGCTGTTGGACATTTTAACAGTATCATTTGCTACCTGTAATAGGCAATTTAGCTGGTTAATATAAACTCCACAGGATGAGGCAGTGTCCACCGGGCGCGGTGTGAACCTGAACCTTTTGCCTTCTGAAACCCAAGGCACTCTTTGGGGGGAAAAGGTTCTCTTGGCCCTAACTCTTCCTTATGGTTGTTGCTGAAGGATCCTAAATGGTGGCCCTGCACCTGGGAGTGGTGTAACACTGACACGGACCAGCTCCAGCATCCCAAGTTCTACTGACATTGGAGCGATGTTAAAAGCACAGAAATCCTTTCACACTGTTGTGGCCTCTAACTATAACAGGGTTCAGTTTCTCCTGAAGGGAAATATTCGTGAATCCTGTAAAACTGATAATTGTGTTCCTGTGTTCCCCAGCACAATTTTCTTTAACTCTCCCTTCACTGACCCTGTTATGAGACAGAGCTCACTGACAGAGCTCTGGCCAGTCCTTAGGGTGGGCCTTCCAAGGGAATCCCATTCCTCCTAACATCAGTTGAAAACATACCCAGCAATTAGTTACACTGAGTATTTTGCCTACTTGGATCTTTACATTTTCAAAACAGTTTTGATGACTAATCCTTTGGTGAAACTCTAGAGGTGTTTCTGGCAAACAAAGATTCTGGCTGACTATCAAGATACAACTTACAGACATAAGCAGTACTTCAGTGACATGGTTATTCATTCTTTTTCCTCAATCACATTCCTCAATAATTCTGCTGTCCATGGAGCTGGTGCCTTTTTCATTCCAGAATAATGCCTCCAAGGCCCTTTGCTCTTCAGCTTTCCCATGGTGTCTGTGGGTAACAAGGCTTGGTGGGGTCCTTTCCCCTTTGGCTGGAGAGGTGCCAGGTCCCAGTCCCTGACAGGCACCCAGACTCCTGGCTGGAATTCGTGTGGAAGTCACTCAGTGCCACATCAGCCTTCACATGGAGCCCTGTGGATCAGAGCATTTTCCAAAGGGACTGCTGGGGCAAACAGGGAGATTTGTTCTGGCAGGATCTGTAAAACCATGTCCTGTAACATCCACTTGTTCTCAACGAGAACACTTGGCTGCAGGGACATACTCCCATCATTCCTGCCCAGGTTTCAGGATTCAAACAGCATTGTCTTTCCCCAGAGCTGTTCCTTCAGCTGGTTTGGGAGGGCCATTTGGCCTCTGGAGCCATGCTCTGGCTCCATTATTAGGACTGGTGGGTGCACATCCCTTATCTCCACCAAGAGTGCTGATTTGATGTGGACCTCCTTCTTTATCAATTGTTATAAAACTGACAATATCGATAATTGTGGTACCCTGTCATGAGTTTGAATAAACAAATCTTGTTCACTATTGCTTAACAGAATCACTTTAATTTCTCCTTGATAATCTGCATGAGTTCCTCCTCCCATGACACGAACGCTTTGCAAGGCCAAGCTCAAGCGAGCAGTTGTTGCAGAATGTTTGAAAATGAGATGTGAGCAATCTCAGACTGGGTCTTGGCCTGCAGAATCTGTGGGCCTCTGTGACGCAATAAAAATTCAAGTTGTGGCAAGTTTGTGCAACGAAAACTTCTCCTCTCTTTCTTAAGGTATTCCGGGTTTTAAAAGGTGTTCATATGTAGTTTTATAGTGTTCATACAGAAGCCTCCTTAAGGCAGCAGATGTGTACATTTTTTAAGTGCCTTGTAATGTCAATAAAGTTGCAAGAAAATAAATATGAGAAGAAAAACAATAAAGTCAGTGCGGCATAGAACACGGTCTCGGTGTGTGTGTGTCGTGCTCACCCAACCTCGAAGAAGGGTTCCCTAACTTTATCTGGCGCCCGAACAGGGACTTTTTTGCTTTATTTACCGTACCTGCCCCCCGAACGCGGGTGGATACGGTCCCCTAGCCGAGATATGAGGCTAGTGGAGGCTCCCTATTCTGCTGCCGACGCCTAAGAGCAGGGGCAGCCCGCCGAGAAGCGGTTTCAAGGAGTCAGCCCAAACGTGAGCTACGTAAAATTGCCAACCCGTGCTGATCACAAAGCATTCCACAAGACTCATCAAAGATTGTTTAGATAGGTCTCGCACCGTCCCCAGAACGCGGACGGTTTGCAGTCTCCTGAACGCGGGAAAGCTGGCTCTAGAGCCGTGCGCGACTCAGTTCGACCGGTGGAACCAACAAGAAAAAAACAAAGAAGTTGAAGAGTGTTCGCCGTAGTGACCCGTGAAGCTACAGTGACACACCCTAGTAAAAAATAAAACTGCGTACACTGCAAAACAAAGACGGTGGGCAAGACATGGATCAGAAGATGCGGGCGGCGACGCGGCTTCTTACCAATATTATTTCCAAAAGAAAAAAAAAAATAAAAAAAGCGAACTTAAAACAATTAACCCTATAAGCAAGGAAGAGGGGAAAGCTAAACAAGCCATCGCTTGTTTTTAGTGAAACGGAGTGGCAAAAAATAAAAAAACTACTATGAGACTGTGCAATTAGTGACAAGAAAAAAAAGAAAATCACTCACGGACCAAATATGAGCGCCGCCGCTCCTGCGCGGAATGACCCTGCACCGGAAAAAACATTCCCGCCAGAGTCTGGAAGCGTAGTAAAAGAAGAAACGACAGGCGGAGCCGGTGACGAGAAGAGGCCGGCCACAAGCATGACGCAAGAGGGCGAAACGCGAAACAGAGGCGGCGGCGCCGCGGCAGCACATATAAGAGGCAAAGCGACTTCGTCACCCCTAACAACAGCAGCGGCGCCTGTGAAAGGCGGGGCGGCTTCATCACCCCTAACAACGGCGCCGGGCATCCCGGCAGCGCTTATGAAAAGCGAATATTCTGACCACGACAACGAAACATCCAAGCTTCCAAGCAGCATCACTTAATAAAAATGTAGTAAATCTGATCACATTAAGCAAACTTGTCAAACACCAATCATCCTCGAGTGCCTGATTCAGAAGCTGTCGCTGAATTGACCAAGAAAACATCTAAACCTGTCTGTCCCGAGTCGCTTCACCCATGCATGTCTCCAGTCAAAAATACAACAAAATAGTGTCAACAATATTGACGCCCGAAATTTGTCTAACATGCTCTGTGTTTATAAAGTGTAACAGTTGCGAAGTAGTCATATAATTATAGTCATAAAATTAAGTTACATAAAGTTAAATTAAATAAAGTTATAAGTATATAGTATATAGTATAAATTATAACTTGGCCAAGTTATACCAGTTAAATAAGTTAAGTTAAATTAAATTAAGTTAAATTAAGTTAAACTATAAATAATATCTAAGTTAAGTTATATCCATTACATAAATTAAATTACGTTAAGATAAGTTAAAATAAGCTAAGTTAAATTAAATAAAGTTATAAATAATACTTAAGTTACCATTCACAGTCCATCTATAAGCAGTTCGCGCAACTGAAAAACACTCCTTTTAACCAATAGTTCAATTCATGAAATTTAACTGGTTAAGTCAAAAATTTAGTTCATTTTAGTATTATGTGTAGTATTGCAATTGTTTTAGTGTGTTTTTACTAAATTGTGCCTTTGATCCAATCTAAATTGCTCAAAAAGAAAAAGGGGGAAATGTTGCAGAATGTTTGAAAATGAGATGTGAGCAATCTCAGACTGGGTCTTGGCCTGCAGAATCTGTGGGCCTCTGTGACGCAATAAAAATTCAAGTTGTGGCAAGTTTGTGCAACGAAAACTTCTCCTCTCTTTCTTAAGGTATTCCGGGTTTTAAAAGGTGTTCATGTGTAGTTTTATAGTGTTCATACAGAAGCCTCCTTAAGGCAGCAGATGTGTACATTTTTTAAGTGCCTTGTAATGTCAATAAAGTTGCAAGAAAATAAATATGAGAAGAAAAACAATAAAGTCAGTGCGGCATAGAACACGGTCTCGGTGTGTGTGTGTCGTGCTCACCCAACCTCGAAGAAGGGTTCCCTAACTTTAAGTAGTGATCAAACCAAAGTGTCCTGGAGGAATCTGAATTCCTATTTTGGTACTGATAGCTCTCATTTGCTTCTGATTTATCCTAATTAATTCCCTGCAACCTGCAACCACTGGGGTGGCCCTATCAGGAACCATCACACCCAGAACAATTTCCCAGGAGGTCAATATCTCATGGTCCATGGTTGTATTTGGGTTTTCCATCGGGACAGGTTCCCATCTCCTCATTTTTCCAACTGCTCTTTTAGAAACTCCTTCATCCATTCAACCAATCCTGCAGCTTGGGGATTGTCTGGGATATGAACAACCCAGCAGTCTTCATCACTGCATTTTTCACAGTAACAGACAAAGCGTTCTGCATCAAAGTATCAGCAACCCCTACATAAATAGCCAATTTCATCCCTTCCTCCTTTTTTTTATTGTATACAATCTCACAAACTTGACCACCGATATTTAGGTCTGGCCAATGCTTTTCTGTATGATATTTAGTGTGCCATCCTTGAGCAGCCAAAGGTACCAAATTAGTATTGTCTGCACTATTTCAAATTACTATTATTTTTATGTAGATATTGACATATAGACATTGATATATAGACATATATATATAAAATATATATAGAAATACATTAAAAAGTCCAAATATATTATAAATATCTATTGTTATTTATTGCATTAATATTATTTCACGTGCACAAATGCATCTGAGCTCAAGATCGAAACCTTTTTCTGTCACTCCATGTGGCAGTGTTACAACAATAATTGTTCCGTCTGTTAGTGCTGTTTCCAATGTGATCCTGAAAAAATTCAGCTTGGTCTTCCAAACCCACAAGTTCTATTCCTTTTTCTATATGCAATTTTTGGATACATTTTAAGACATCCAGTGGTTAAACTTCTTTTAAACCACTCCCCAGTGGCTTGCACAGTGCTCAGAACTCAGCCCACTCAAGAGAATTCTAGAGAAGGTCTTCCCATCCCAGAATTTCTGATGGGACCAATTCCTTATATTTCCATATAAAAACTGATATTGGTGTGATATGGCCAGACTATGCCAATGTTATATTACCAGTGGACAGGGTCAGCACCGAAGACACAGACACAACCTGAAGGAATGGACGAACTGAAGTGTCATTTACTGTAGTCCAAAGAAGCAAAGGAGCACAAAAGGAGCAGCTCAGCAATGCACCAAACCAACACCACAAAAGATTGCCCACAGTGATTGAGAACATAAAACACCACTTCCCGATGAACGAAAAATGCTCAACAGCTTTCTCTTCTCCTGTAGAGCACAGAAAGGATTGGGAGCTCTTGTTTCAAGCTAAGCCAAAGATGAACCCCCTGTCTGAGCACACACAAAACAGCTTGCCGCGATCTCCAACTTCCCATGACAGAGGACGCACGACCGATGCTCCACAGCTTTCTCGACTCCTGTAGAGCACAAAAAGCATTGGGAGCTCTTGTTTCAAGCAAAGCCAAAGATCAACCCCCGTCTCAGCACACCCAAACCGACTTGTCGCTTTCTCCCACTTCACGTGATAGGCGACGCAAGACCGATGCTCCACAGCTCTCTCTTCTCCTGTAGAGCACAGAAAGCATTGGGAGCCCTGGGTTCAAGCTAAGCCAAAGATGCACCCCCATCTGAGCACACCCAAAACGGCTTGCCGCGGACTCCAACTTCTCGTGACAGGAGACGCACGACCGATGCTCCACAGCTTTCTCTTCTCCTGTAGAGCACAGAAAGCATTGGGAGCTCTTGTTTCAAACAAAGCCGACGACGAACTCTTTCTCAGAACATCCAAACCGGTCTGCCGCGTTCTCCCTCTTCCCGTGACAGGAGACTCAGGGCAGATGCTCCAAAGCTTTCTCTGCTCCTGTAGAGCACAGAAAACATTGGGATTTCTTATTTCAAGCTAAGCCAAAGATGCACCCCCGTCTGAGCACACCCAAACGGGCTTGTCGTGTTCTCCCTCCTGCCGTGACAGGAGACGCACGACCGATGCTCCACAGCTTTCTTTTCTCATTTAGAGCACAGAAAGGATTGGGATATCTTGTTTCAAGCTGAGCCAGAGATGCACCCCCGTGTGAGCACACCCAAACCGGCTTGTCGCGTTCTCCCTCTTCCCGTGACAGGAGACGCACGACCGATGCTCCACAGCTTTCTCTGCTCCTATAGAGCACAGAAAGCATTGGGATTTCTTGTTTCAAGCTAAGCCAAAGATGCACCCTGGTCCCAGCACACCCAAACCGGCTTGTCGCGTTCACCCTCGTCCCGTGACAGGAGATGCACGACCGATGCTCCACAGCTTTCTCTTCTCATGTAGAGCACAAAAAGCATTGGGATTTCCTGTTTCAAGCTGAGCCAAAGATGCACCCCCGTCTGGGCACACCCAAACCGGCTTGCTGCGTTCTCCCTCTTCCCGTGACAGGAGACGCACGACCGATGCTTCACAGCTTTCTCTACTCCTGTAGAGCACGGAAAGTATTGGGATATCTTGTTTCAAGCTAAGCCAAAGATGCACCCTCGTCCCAGCACACCCAAACCGGCTTGTCGCGTTCTCCCTCCTCCCGTGACAGGAGACGCACGACCGATGCTCCACAGCTTTCTTTTCTCATGTAGAGCAAAAAAAGCATTGGGATTTCCTGTTACAAGCTAAGCCACAGATGCACACCCGTCCGAGCACACCCAAACCGGCTTGTCGCGTTCTCCCTCTTCCCGTGACAGGAGACGCACGACCGATGCTCCACAGCTTTCTCTGCTCCTATAGAGCACAGAAAGCATTGGGATTTCTTGTTTCAAGCTAAGCCAAAGATGCACCCTCGTCCCAGCACACCCAAACAGGCTTGTTGCGTTCTCCCTCGTCCCGTGACAGGAGATGCACGACCGATGCTCCACAGCTTTCTCTTCTCATGTAGAGCACAAAAAGCATTGGGATTTCTTGTTTCAAGCTGAGCCAAAGATGCACCCCCGTCTGGGCACACCCAAACCGGCTTGCTGCGTTCTCCCTCTTCCCGTGACAGGAGACGCACGACCGATGCTCCACAGCTTTCTCTACTCCTGTAGAGCACGGAAAGTATTGGGATATCTTGTTTCAAGCTAAGCCAAAGATGCACCCTCGTCCCAGCACACCCAAACCGGCTTGTCGCGTTCTCCCTCTTCCCGTGACAGGAGACGCACGACCGATGCTCCACAGCTTTCTCTTCTCATGTAGAGCACAAAAAGCATTGGGATTTCTTGTTTCAAGCTAAGCCAAAGATGCACCCTCGTCCCAGCACACCCAAACCGGCTTTTCGCGTTCTCCCTCCTCCCGTGACAGGAGACGCACGACCGATGCTCCACAGCTTTCTCTTCTCATGTAGAGCAAAAAAAACATTGGGATACCTTGTTTCAAGCTGAGCCAAAGATGAACCCCGGTCCGAGTACACCCAAACCGGCTTTTCGCGTTCTCCCTCTTTGCGTGATAGGAGACGCACGACCGATGCTCCACAGCTTTCTCTTCTCATGTAGAGCACAGAAAACATTGGGAGCTTTTGTTTCAAGCTAAGCCAAATATGCACCCTTGTTCCAGCACACCCAAACCGACTTGTCGCGTTCTCCCTCTTCCCGTGACAGAAGACGCACGACCGATGCTCCACAGCTTTCTCTTCTCCTGTAGAGCACAGAAAGGATTGGGAGCTCTTGTTTCAAGCTAAGCCAAAGATGAACCCCCTGTCTGAGCACACACAAAACAGCTTGCCGCGATCTCCAACTTCCCATGACAGAGGACGCACGACCGATGCTCCACAGTTTTCTCGACTCCTGTAGAGCACAAAAAGCATTGGGAGCTCTTGTTTCAAGCAAAGCCAAAGATCAACCCCCGTCTCAGCACACCCAAACCGACTTGTCGCTTTCTCCCACTTCACGTGATAGGCGACGCAAGACCGATGCTCCACAGCTCTCTCTTCTCCTGTAGAGCACAGAAAGGATTGGGAGCCCTGGGTTCAAGCTGAGCCAGAGATGCACCCCCATCTGAGCACACCCAAAACGGCTTGCCGCGGACTCCAACATCTCGTGACAGGAGACGCACGACCGATGCTCCACAGCTTTCTCTGCTCCTGTAGAGCACAGAAAGCATTGGGAGCTCTTGTTTCAAGCTAAGCCAAAGATGAAACCCCTTCTGAGCACAACCAAACCGGCTTGTCGCGTTCTCCCTCTTCCCGTGACAGGAGACGCACGACCGATGCTCCACAGCTTTCTCTTCTCATGTAGAGCACAGAAAGCATTGGGATTTCTTGTTTCAAGCTAAGCCAAAGATGCACCCTCGTCCCAGCACACCCAAACCGGCTTGTCGCGTTCTCCCTCTTCCCGTGACAGGAGACGCACGACCGATGCTCCACAGCTTTCTTTTCTCATGTAGAGCACAGAAAGGATTGGAATATCTTGTTTCAAGCTGAGCCAATGATGAACCGCTGTGTGAGCACACCCAAACCGGCTTGCTGCGTTCTCCCTCTTCCCGTGACAGCAGACGCACGACCGATGCTCCACAGCTTTCTCTTCTCATGTAGAGCACAGAAAGCATTGGGATTACTTTGTTTCAAGCTAAGCCAAAGATGCACACACGTCCCAGCACACCCAAACCGGCTTGTCGCGTTCCCGTTCTTCCCGTGACAGGAGACGCACGACCGATGCTCCACAGCTTTCTCTTCTCATGTAGAGCACAAAAAGCGTTGGGATTTCTTGTTTCAAGCTAAGCCAAAGATGCACCCTCGTCCCAGCACACCCAAACCGGCTTGTCGCGTTCTCCCTCCTCCCGTGACAGGAGACGCACGACCAATGCTCCACAGCTTTCTTTTGTCATGTAGATCACAGAAAACATTGGGAGCTTTTGTTTCAGGCTAAGCCAAAGATGCACCCACGTCCAAGCACACCCAAACCGGGTTGTCGCGTTCTCCCGTTCTTCCCGTGACAGGAGACGCACGACCGATGCTCCACAGCTTTCTCTTCTCATGTATAGCACAAAAAGCATTGGGATTTCTTGTTTCAAGCTAAGCCAAAGATGCACCCTCGTCCCAGCACACCCAAACCGGCTTGTCGCGTTCTCCCTCCTCCCGTGACAGGAGACGCACGACCGATGCTCCACAGCTTTCTCTTCTCATGTAGAGCACAGAAAAGCATTAGGGATTCTTGTTTTCAAGCTAAGCCAAAGATGCACCCTCGTCCTGAGCACTCCGAAACCGGCTTGTCGCGTTCTCCCTCTTCCCGTGACAGGAGACGCACGACCGATGCTCCACAGCTTTCTTTGCTCATGTAGAGCACAGAAAACATTGGGAGCTATTGTTTCAAGCTAAGCCAAAGATGCACCCTCGTCCCAGCACACCCAAACCGGCTTGTCGCGTTCTCCCTCTTCCCGTGACAGGAGACGCACGACCGATGCTCCACAGCTTTCTCTTCTCATGTAGAGCACAAAAAGCCTTGGGATTTCTTGTTTCAAGCTAAGCCAAAGATGCACCCTCGTCCCAGCACACCCAAAGCCGGCTTGTCGCGTTCTCCCTCTTCCCGTGACAGGAGACGCACGACCGATGCTCCACAGCTTTCTTTTCTCATGTAGAGCAAAAAAAGCATTGGGATTTCCTGTTACAAGCTAAGCCACAGATGCACACCCGTCCGAGCACACCCAAACCGGCTTGTCGCGTTCTCCCTCTTCCCGTGACAGGAGACGCACGACCGATGCTCCACAGCTTTCTCTTCTCATGTAGAGCAAAAAAAGCATTGGGATTTCCTGTTTCAATCTAAGCCACAGATGCACCCCCACCCGAGCAAACCAAAACGGCTTGTCGCGTTCTCCCTCTTCCCGTGACAGGAGACGCACGACCGATGCTCCACAACTTTCTTTTCTCATTTAGAGCACAGAAATGATTGGGGTATCTTGTTTCAAGCTGAGCCAGAGATGCACCCCCGTGTGAGCACACCCAAACCGGCTTGTCGCGTTCTCCCTCTTCCCGTGAAAGGAGACGCACGACCGATGCTCCACAGCTTTCTCTTCTCATGTAGAGCACAAAAAGAATTGGGATTTCTTGTTTCAAGCTAAGCCAAAGATGCAACCTCGTCCCAGCACACCCAAACTGGCTTGTCGCGTTCTCCCTCTTCCCGTGACAGGAGAAGCACGACCGATGCTCCACAGCTTTCTCTTCTCATGTAGAGCACAAAAAGCATTGGGATATCTTGTTTCAAGCTGAGCCAAAGATGAACCCCCGTGTGAGCATACCCAAACCGGCTTGTCGCGTTCTCCCTCTTCCCGTGACAGGAGACGCACGACCGATGCTCCACAGCTTTCCCTGCTCCTGAAGAGCACAGAAAACATAGGGAGCTTTTCTTTTAAGCTAAGCCAAAGATGCACCCCCGTCCGAGCACACTAAAACCAGCTTGTTGTGTTCTCCCTCTTCCCGTGACAGGAGACGCACGACCGATGCTCCACAGCTTTCTCTTCTCATGTAGAGCAAAAAAAGCATTGGGATTTCCTGTTTCAAGCTAAGCCAAAGATGCACCCTCGTCCCAGCACTCTAAAACCGGCTTGTCGCGTTCTCCCTCTTCCCGTGACAGGAGACGCACGACCGATGCTCCACAGCTTTCTCTTCTCATGTAGAGCACAAAAAGCGTTGGGATTTCTTGTTTCAAGCTAAGCCAAAGATGCACCCTCGTCCCAGCACACCCAAACCGGCTTGTCGCGTTCTCCCTCCTCCCGTGACAGGAGACGCACGACCGATGCTCCACAGCTTTCTTTTCTCCTGTAGAGCACAGAAAGGATTGGGAGCTCTTGTTTCAAGCTAAGCCAAAGATGAACCCCCTGTCTGAGCACACACAAAACAGCTTGCCGCGATCTCCAACTTCCCATGACAGAGGACGCACGACCGATGCTCCACAGTTTTCTCGACTCCTGTAGAGCACAAAAAGCATTGGGAGCTCTTGTTTCAAGCAAAGCCAAAGATCAACCCCCGTCTCAGCACACCCAAACCGACTTGTCGCTTTCTCCCACTTCACGTGATAGGCGACGCAAGACCGATGCTCCACAGCTCTCTCTTCTCCTGTAGAGCACAGAAAGCATTGGGAGCCCTGGGTTCAAGCTAAGCCAAAGATGCACCCCCATCTGAGCACACCCAAACCGGCTTGCTGCTTTCTCCCTCTTCCCGTGACAGGAGACGCACGACCGATGCTCCACAGCTTTCTCTGCTCTTGCACAGCACAGAAAACATTGGGATATCTTGTTTCAAGCTGAGCAAAAGAAGAACCCCCCTGTGAGCACACCCAAACCGGCTTGTCGCGTTCTCCCTCTTCCCGTGACAGGAGACGCACGACCGATGCTCCACAGCTTTCTCTGCTCCTGCACAGCACAGAAAACATTGCGATATCTTGTTTCAAGCTGAGCCAAAGAGCACCCCCGTGTGAGCACACCCAAACAGGCTTGCTGCGTTCTCCCACTTCCCGTGACAGGAGACGCACGACCTATGCTCCACAGCTTTCTCTGCTCCTGTAGAGCACAGAAAACATTGGGAGCTTTTGTTTCAAGCTTAGCAAAAGATGCACCCTCGTCCCAGCACACCCAAACCGGCTTGTCGCCTTCTCCCTCCTCCCGTGACAGGAGACGCACGACCGATGCTCCACAGTTTTCTCTTCTCATGTAGAGCACAGAAAGGATTGGGATATCTTGTTTCAAGCTAAGCCACAGAGGCACCCCCGTCCGAGCACACCCAAACCGGCTTGTCGCGTTCTCCCTCTTCCCGTGACAGGAGACGCACGACCGATGCTCCACAGCTTTCTCTTCTCATGTAGAGCACAGAAAGGATTGGGATATCTTGTTTCAAGCTGAGCCAAAGAAGAACCCCCGTGTGAGCACACCCAAACCGACTTGTCGCGTTCTCCCTCTTCCCGTGACAGGAGACGCACGACCAATGCTCCACAGCTTTCTCTTCTCATGTAGAGCAAAAAAAGCATTGGGATTTCCTGTTTCAAGCTAAGCCACAGATGCACCCCCGTCCGAGCACACCCAAACCGGCTTGTCGCGTTCTCCCTCTTCTCGTGACAGGAGACGCACGACCGATGCTCCACAGCTTTCTCTTCTCATGTATAGCACAGAAAACCTTGGGATATCTTGTTTCAAGCTAAGCCAAGATGCACCCTCGTCCCAGCACACCCAAACCGGCTTGTCGCGTTCTCCCTCTTCCCGTGACAGGAGACGCACGACCGATGCTCCACAGCTTTCTCTTCTCATGTAGAGCACAGAAAAGCATTGGGATCTTTGTTTCAAGCTAAGCCAAAGATGCACCCCTCGTCCCGAGCACACCCAAACCGGCTTGTCGCGTTCTCCCTCTTCCCGTGACAGGAGACGCACGACCGATGCTCCACAGCTTTCTCTTCTCATGTAGAGCACAGAAAGGATTGGGATATCTTGTTTCAAGCTGAGCCAGAGATGCACCCCCGTCCGAGCACACCCAAACCGGCTTGTCGCGTTCTCCCTCTTCCCGTGACAGGAGACGCACGACCGATGCTCCACAGCTTTCTCTTCTCATGTAGAGCACAGAAAGGATTGGGATATCTTGTTTCAAGCTGAGCCAAAGATGCAACCCCCGTGTGAGCACACCCAAACCGGCTTGTCGCGTTCTCCCTCTTCCCGTGACAGGAGACGCACGACCGATGCTCCACAGCTTTCTTTTCTCATTTAGAGCACAGAAAACATTGGGATATCTTGTTTCAAGCTGAGCCAGAGATGCACCCCCGTGTGAGCACACCCAAACCGGCTTGTCGCGTTCTCCCTCTTCCCGTGGCAGGAGACGCACGACCGATGCTCCACAGCATTCTCTTCTCATGTACAGCACAGAAAGCATTGGGATTTCTTGATTCAAGCTAAGCCACAGATGCACCCCGGTCGGAGCACACCCAAACCGGCTTGTCGCGTTCTCCCTCTTCCCGTGACAGGAGACGCACGACCGATGCTCCACAGCTTTCTCTTCTCATGCAGAGCACAAAAAGAATTGGGATTTCTTGTTTCAAGCTAAGCCAAAGATGCACCCTCGTCCCAGCAAACCCAAACCGGCTTGCTGCATTCTCCCTCTTCCCGTGACAGGAGACGCACGGCTTGCCGCGTTCTGCCTCTTCCCGTGACAGGAGACGCACGACCGATGCTCCACAGCTTTCTTTTGTCATGTAGAGCACAAAAAGCATTGGGAATTCTTGTTTCAAGCTAAGCTACAGATGCACCCCCGTCCGAGCAAACCAAACCGGCTCGTCGCGTTCTCCCTCTTCCCGTGACAGGAGACGCACGACCGATGCTCCACAGCTTTCTCTTCTCATGTAGAGCACAGAAAACATTGGGAGCTTTTGTTTCAAGCTAAGCCAAAGATGCACCCACGTCCCAGCGCACCCAAACCGGCTTATCGCGTTCCCCTTCTTCCCGTGACAGGAGACGCACGACCGATGCTCCACAGCTTTCTCTTCTCATGTATAGCACAGAAAGGATTGGGATATCTTGTTTCAAGCTGAGCCAGAGATGCACCCCCGTGTGAGCACACCCAAACCGGCTTGTCGCGTTCTCCCTCTTCCCGTGACAGGAGACGCACGACCGATGCTCCACAGCTTTCTCTTCTCATGTAGAGCACAGAAAGCATTGGGATTTCTTGTTTCAAGCTAAGCCAAAGATGCACCCTCGTCCCAGCACACTAAAACCGGCTTGTCGCGTTCTCCCTCTTCCCGTGACAGGAGACGCACGACCGATGCTCCACAGCTTTCTTTTCTCATGTAGAGCACAGAAAGGATTGGAATATCTTGTTTCAAGCTGAGCCAATGATGAACCCCTGTGTGAGCACACCCAAACCGGCTTGCTGCGTTCTCCCTCTTCCCGTGACAGCAGACGCACGACCGATGCTCCACAGCTTTCTCTTCTCATGTAGAGCACAGAAAGCATTGGGATTTCTTGTTTCAAGCTAAGCCACAGATGCACCCTCATCCCAGCACACCCAAACCGGCTTGTCGCGTTCTCCCTCTTCCCGTGACAGGAGACGCACGACCGATGCTCCACAGCTTTCTCTTCTCATGTAGAGCACAAAAAGCGTTGGGATTTCTTGTTTCAAGCTAAGCCAAAGATGCACCCTCGTCCCAGCACACCCAAACCGGCTTGTCGCGTTCTCCCTCTTCCCGTGACAGGAGACGCACGACCGATGCTCCACAGCTTTCTCTTCTCATGTAGAGCAAAAGAAGCATTGGGATTTCCTGTTTCAAGCTAAGGTACAGATGCACCCCCGTCCGAGCAAACCAAACCGGCTCGTCGCGTTCTCCCTCTTCCCGTGACAGGAGACGCACGACCGATGCTCCACAGCTTTCTTTTGTCATGTAGATCACAGAAAACATTGGGAGCTTTTGTTTCAAGCTAAGCCAAAGATGCACACACGTCCCAGCACACCCAAACCGGCTTGTCGCGTTCGCGTTCTTCCCGTGACAGGAGACGCACGACCGATGCTCCACAGCTTTCTCTTCTCATGTAGAGCACAGAAAACATTAGGAGCTTTTGTTTTAAGCTAAGCCAAACATGCACCCCCGTCTGAGCAATCCCAAAACGGCTTGCTGCGTTCTCCCTCTTCCCGTGACAGGAGACGAACGACCGATGCTCCACAGCTTTCTCTGCTCCTGTAGAGCGCAAAAAACATTGGGAGCTTTTGTTTCAAGCTAAGCCAAAGATGCACCCTCGTCCCAGCACACCCAAACCGGCTTCTCGCGTTCTCCCTCCTCCCGTGACAGGAGACGCACGACCGATGCTCCACAGCTTTCTCTTCTAATGTAGAGCACAAAAAGCTTTGGGATTTCTTCTTTCAAGCTAAGCCAAAGATGCACCCTCGTCCCAGCACACTAAAACCGGCTTGTCGCGTTCTCCCTCTTCCCGTGACAGGAGACGCACGACCGATGCTCCACAGCTTTCTTTTCTCATTTAGAGCACAGAAAACATTGGGAGCTATTGTTTCAAGCTAAGCCAAAGATGCACCCTCGTCCCAGCACACCCAAACCGGCTTGTCGCGTTCTCCCTCTTCCCGTGACAGGAGACGCATGACTGATGCTCCACAGCTTTCTTTTCTCATTTAGAGCACAAAAAGCATTGGGATTTCTTGTTTCAAGCTAAGCCAAAGATGCACCCTCATCCCAGCACACCCAAACCGGCTTTTCGCGTTCTCCCTCCTCCCGTGACAGGAGACGCACGACTGATGCTCCACAGCTTTCTCTTCTCATGTAGAGCAAAAAAAGCATTGGGATTTCCTGTTACAAGCTAAGCCACAGATGCACACCCGTCCGAGCACACCCAAACCGGCTTGTCGCGTTCTCCCTCTTCCCGTGACAGGAGACGCACGACCGATGCTCCACAGCTTTCTCTTCTCATGTAGAGAACAAAAAGCATTGGGATTTCCTGTTTCAAGCTAAGCCAGAGATGAACCCCCATCCGAGCACACCCAAACCGGCTTGTCGCGTTCTCCCTCTTCCCGTGACAGGAGAAGCACGACCGATGCTCCACAGCTTTCTCTTCTCATGTAGAGCACAAAAAGCATTGGGATATCTTGTTTCAAGCTGAGCCAAAGATGAACCCCCGTGTGAGCATACCCAAACCGGCTTGTCGCGTTCTCCCTCTTCCCGTGACAGGAGACGCACGACCGATGCTCCACAGCTTTCCCTGCTCCTGAAGAGCACAGAAAACATAGGGAGCTTTTCTTTTAAGCTAAGCCAAAGATGCACCCCCGTCCGAGCACACTAAAACCAGCTTGTCGTGTTCTCCCTCTTCCCGTGACAGGAGACGCACGACCGATGCTCCACAGCTTTCTCTTCTCATGTAGAGCAAAAAAAGCATTGGGATTTCCTGTTTCAAGCTAAGCCACAGATGCACCCCCGTCCGAGTACACCCAAACCGGCTTGTCGCGTTCTCCCTCTTCGCGTGACAGGAGACGCACGACCGATGCTCCACAGCTTTCTCTTCTCATGTAGAGCACAGAAAACATTGGGAGCTTTTGTTTCAAGCTAAGCCAAAGATGCACCCTTGTACCAGCACACCCAAACCGGCTTGTCGCGTTCTCCCTCTTCCCGTGACAGAAGACGCACGACCGATGCTCCACAGCTTTCTCTTCTCATGTAGAGCACAGAAAAGATTGGGATATCTTGTGTCAAGCTGAGCCAAAGATGAACACCCATGTGGGCACACCCAAAACTGCTCGTCGCCTTCTCCCTCTTCCCGTGACAGAAGACGCACGACCGATGCTCCACAGCTTTCTCTTCTCATGTAGAGCACAAAAAGCATTGGGATTTCTTGTTTAAAGTTAAGCCAAAGATGCACCCTCGTCCCAGGACACTAAAACCGGCTTGTCGCGTTCTCCCTCTTCCCGTGACAGGAGACGCACGACCGATGCTCCACAGC
>JACEWE010000044.1:0-85466 GCA_014839755.1 Sylvia borin
AAACAAAAGACTACACAGGAGCAAAAGAAAGGTCTTGCTTTGGTTTCAAACATTTTTCTATGAAGGAATGATAAGAACCTAATTCTCTTAAGGAAAAAAAGCCCTCCAGGAATGACAGTCCACTCAGTGTTACAAAAGTAGTCCAAACAAATGAGTAGGTTGCAAAAGGGCTAATCCTCCCCCTGCTACAGATATCGAAGTGGCCAATAATGTACAGCTCTCCTCTCTTCTCTGCAGGAGAAGCAGGACCACAAACAGAAGAAGTCCCAGCTATTCCTTCTGTCCTCCATAACCAAAGCTGTGCCAAACCACAGACACTGCCTTCCGACTGACTCCAGTTCCAGCCTAGACCTCTCACCTTCCAGACAACTCCTTCCCCAACACACCCACCAACACCAAGCCCAGCTCAACACCCTGCCAGGACCCCCAGCTGTCCCCATCCCTCTGCAGAGCTTGGCCACCTTCCAGCAGACCCCCTGGTTCCCTGCACGTGCCGTGGGATGGCACTCAGGAGGACGTGCTCCAAGGCCTTCCCCAGCAGCAAGGTCAGGCTGCCAGGCCTACGGTTCCTGGATCGTCCTTATCACCGACCCTTCCTGTGCGCGGCTGTTACATTTGCACATTTGCACTCAGCTCGGACGTGTCCACTTCACCAGGGCTGCTGGTAAAGGATGGACAGCAGCCTGGCAATCTCCTTCTCCAGCTCCCTTTTTATACTTGGGGGAGGTAGATATCCCAGCTCTGGCTATCTCAGTGTCCCAGCTCTGGAACTCCCCATATCCCAGCTCGGGCTATCCCCATATCCCAGCTCTGGCTATCCCAGTGTCCCAGCTCTGGCTATCCCCATATCACAGCTCGGGCTATCCCAATATCCCAGCTCTGGCTATCCCAGTGTCCCAGCTCTGGCTATCCCAGTGTTCCAGCTCGGGCTATCCCCATATCCCAGCACGGGCTATCCCAATATCCCAGCTCTGGCTATCCCAGTGTCTCAGCTCTGGCTATCCCCATATCACAGCTCGGGCTATCCCCATATCCCAGCTCTGGCTATCCCAGTGTCCCAGCTCGGGCTATCCCCATATCCCAGCTCAGGCTATCCCCATATCCCAGCTCTGGCTCTCCCAGTGTCCCAGCTCGGGCTATCCCAATACCCCAGCTCTCGCTATCCCAGTGTCCCAGCTCAGGCTTGTTGGAGTCCAGGACATCCCCTTGGATGGCCTGGGACCCAAGGAAGGGAATTTGAGCCCTGCACAGGGGGGTGTGAAGCCGGTCCAGGAGACTCAGAGACCTTGGCACAGAGCCCAGGAAAACACCGGGTTTGATTTTAATCCATGGGAAGAGCTTCCAACATTGCAAAAGGAATTAGAAACCACCAGGATGTGAAAATAGTAGTTTAGTACAGTAGACGATACAGTAGTTTTAGAGTTTATAGAATAGAAGTAAGTGGGGACAAGATGGTGGAATTTGGGTGGTACCTCATGTACTTCTCCTTCTTCCTCGTCCTCCATCTTTTGGGGTGGTGATGGCACAAAGTAGTAAGAGTGGATTGGAGCAAAGTAGAAATGTCACTTTCAGTGTGGGCACTGGGCATTGGCACAAAATAGTAAATAACCAATACGTAGTTATCTGTATAAATGTTAGGGGACATCCCCTGAGGCAGGCAGTCGCCTCGTGTCCCAGCTGCTGTCTGGAACTCGGCTGGGAGCAGAGAAAATTCTGAGATATTGAATAATAAACAGCATGAGAAACCTGAAAACAGACCTTGAGGACTCTGCTTTTTACACCGATGCGACTCGGGGCTCTTAGAGGGCCAAGGACTTTAAATCACCTAAATCTCGGGTGAGGAAACCCCCCCAGAGACAAGAAGAGCTTAAAAACACATTTCTCTTGCTGAGCAGCTCTTCTCCCAGCCCAGCAGGGCTGGGGCACTGCCTGCAGCCAGCCCGGGCACAGCACACAGGCACAGAGAGCTTCAATCACTCAGGGCTGGGAAGGGGCTGAGAAGTGACTGCGGGAGAATCACTCCCAGCCCTTGGCACAGGAACCTCTGGCTGCAGGACAATGCAGCTGCAGCTCCTGCAGTGATCTCCTACAGCTGGAACATGCCAATGCCTACAGACTCTGTGAGTACATTCTCTGATTGTGTCTTGTGTGGAGCAGCCAGGGGTGCCCAGGGCTGTCCTGCAGAGCAGGGTCCTGCAGCCCAGGGCGCTGTGCTGGGGCAGGGACTCTGCTGCCTGCCAGGGACAGCTCTCAGCCAGCCCTGGGGGCTGCTCCCAGCACTGGGGGACAAGATCTGGGTGGAAGGAGACAGCTGGTCAGGCTTGGAAGTGTTCTCCTTGTGTGGTGAGGATGCTGCATTGTTCAGGACTGCTCCCAGCATGACATTTCACTCCAGAACATTTCCAAGTACATTATACAATAAGAGCTGCAAGACAGAGTCTGCATAAAAGGAAAATCCTGCTTTATTAATCTACTGCTCTGTGTTGCCTGGATGGGAAATTTCGCATAGATATTCATCTCTCAGTTCAGGTTGAGAAAAAAAAAATCAATTTTCTCTCAGACCTTACTAAACCAGGCAGTGACAGAAATCAGCAGAGGGTCCCTTGCAGGCAGCATCAGTGTCTGCTTTTCCAGCCTCCTCAGGGTTGCTCTGACGTTGCCATCAGAGCCTGCAGAGGCAGAGCTGCCCCTGGGCAGTGCCTGAGCTGGGAGGGGTCTGCAGGGCAGAGCTGAGCCCCCAGGGCTGGGCTGGGGGTTTGGCAGCACTGGCAGGGCCCAGCCCTGGGCACAGGGAAGCAGCTGCAGGCAGGGACAGCTCCAGGCAGCAGAGCCCTGGGCAGGCAGTGGGGGGAAAGTGCCACCAAGCTGTGCTGGGATATTGAAAGTCCTCTCCAAACTGAACTATTCCATGATTACTGTTTTTACAGATCCCCATGCCAAGACACTGCAAATGTCCAACAGCAGCTCCATCAGCCACTTCCTCCTGCTGGCACTGGCAGACAGGCGGCAGCTGCAGCTCCTGCACTTCTGCCTCTTCCTGGGCATCTCCCTGGCTGCCCTCCTGGGCAACGGCCTCGTCATCGCTGCCGTGGCCTGCGGCCACCACCTGCACAGCCCCAAGTTCTTCTTCCTGCTCAACCTGGCCCTCAGCGACCTGGGCTCCATCTGCACCACTGTCCCCAAAGCCATGCACAATTCCCTCTGGGACACCAGGAACATCTCCTATGCAGGATGTGCTGCACAGCTCTTTTTCTTTCTGTTCTTCATTGGAGCAGAATTATTCCTCCTGACCATCATGTGCTACGACCGCTACGTGTCCATCTGCAAACCCCTGCACTACGGGACCCTCCTGGGCAGCAGAGCTTGTGCCCACATGGCAGCAGCTGCCTGGGCCAGTGCCTTTCTCAATGCTCTCATGCACACAGCCAATACATTTTCCCTGCATCTGTGCCATGGCAATGCCCTGGGCCAGTTCTTCTGTGAAATCCCACACATCCTCAAGCTCTCCTGCTCAAAATCATATTTCAGGGAACTTGGGCTCATTGCTGTTAGTGCCTGTTTGGTATTTGTTTGTTTTGTGTTCATTGTTTTCTCCTATGTGCAGATCTTCAGGGCCGTGCTAAGGATCCCCTCTGAGCAGGGACAGCACAAAGCCTTTTCCACCTGCCTCCCTCACCTGGCCGTGGTCTCCCTGTTCATCAGCACTATAATGTTTGCTCACCTGAAGCCCCTGTCCATCTCCTCCCTATCTCTGGATCTGGCCCTCTCACTTCTCTACTCGGTGGTGCCTCCAGCCCTGAACCCCCTCATCTACAGCCTGAGGAACCAGGAGCTCAAGGCTGCAGTGTGGACACTGATCACTGGATGGTTTCAGGAACATTAAACTGCTAAGAAACTTTTTAAATAACATATAATAATAGTAATTTCTGGTACTTCTTGTTGGTTTTGTTAAGGGGTTTGTTTCTTTTGTTTTCCTTTTTCATATTGTTCATAACGAAAAGTCATTGTTGGTGCCATTTCTCATTTTGTTTCTTTCCACTTTCACTGTGGCCACAGACTGTGTCAATGAGGAACTGAGGTCTTGGTGGCTTTAAACAAACTAAACTATCTCTCATCGAAGTTTTCTGCAGAGATGCCTCTTTTGTTCCCTTCTCTGCAGCTGCAGCAGCAATGTCTGTGTGCAGAGCTGGGGGCAGATCAGGGCTGGCACAGCAGCTGTGGCCAGGAGCAGCAGCCCTTGGTGTTGGCAGTGCTGCTCCCGTGGCCCTGCCCCGCTGCCCTCCTGGCCCTGGTGTTGCTGTAGGGCCTGAGTGCTCTCGGGGCCGGGCACAGGGCTGGGGGTGGCAGTGCCGGGGCTGCAGCAGGGACAGGCCATGGGCACTGCTGGGGCAGCGCTGACGCCTCAGGGCAGGGCCTGGGGGCTCCAGCCTCCTTGCCCAGGCTCTCTCCAGAACACGCCCAGGCCAATGCTCAGCACAGAAAAGCCCCGTCAGCAGCCCCAGGCTGGCCGTGGGCAGGCTGGGGGCAAACAGCATGGCTGGGGCTCTGCAAGGTCCCTGGGGGAGACGGGAAGGAGCAGCAGAGCAGGGCCTGATCCATCCCCACTGCGCTGGACACCCCAGGGCAGCGTCCCAGAGCGTCCTCATGCACCTGCCAACAACATCCCCCCTCTGCAGCCCTGGCCTCTCCCCCAGCTCACACAGGGGCCCCATCCTTGCAGGCACAGACACGGCAGCACTGGCTCAGGAGCCCCTGTTTGCACTGCCCAGAGCAGGCCTGAGCACCCCCATGGTGTTGGTGTGGGGAGATGAACCTGAGGGAGCACAAATGCCATCAGCCCCTGGGGCCAGGAAGGGCTGGGGGACAGGAGGGAAACCACTCAGCTTTATCGTGGCCTCTGAAGTCAGCCAGAGAGTTTGTTCCTGTGAGTTGTGAGTTTCTTGTGCCTCTGTAGACATTGTTACTCAGAGCCAGGGCTGCCTGGCAGCCACTCCCAAGCTGCCCTCAGCATTTCCTTGGCTTCATCTTGGCTTTCTTTGCGCTTCCTGCCACAAATCTCTTCCTATTGCCCACCCCTGTTCCATCCCCTTCAAACAGCCCATACCTTGTTACCCTTTGCTCTCTGGCCCCACTCCTCATTTCAGTTCCTGAGTTGGCACCATGGGAACATCCCTTGGGAGCAGGATCATCCTCCAAGTGCTTCAGGAATTGTCTGCAGGCTCCTGCAGTGCCTGGTGCTGCTCCTTGCCAGAGGCACCACAGCCCAGGGGGCACATCTGGGCTGCTGTGTCTGGCTGTGGGGCTCCCTGTTCTGGGCCATGAGGAGGAGCTGCAGAGGCTCTGCAGGACTGACAGGATGGGCTTTGGGGCTGTGAGGAGAAGCTGAGGGACCTGGGCTGCTGCACCTTCTGAAGAGGAGGCCCAGGGCTCATCCTGCAACTGCTGCAAGGGTGGTTTCAGAGAATCACAGAATCAGCAAGGTTGGAAAAGACCTTGGACATCATCAAGTCTCACCTGTGCTCTGACATCGCCTTTTCTCCCCTGAGCCTCCTCTTCTCCAGGATAAACAACCCCAGCTCCCTCAGCCACTCCTCACAGGACTTGTGTTCCAGACCTCTCACCAGGTTTGTTTCCCTTCTCTGGACACCCCCCAGCCTCTCCATGTCCTTGCTAAATTGAGGGGCCCAATAATGGACACAGTACTCGAGGTGCTGCCCAAGCAGTGCCAAGTACAGAGAAAGAATAAGTGCCCTTATCCTGCTGGCCACACTGCTCCTGATCCATTGGAATGCCAGGGATTGGATGAGGGAAATAGTAGGGTTCGGGTGAGGACGAAGTCTGTTTGATTGTCAGCCGTGAAGGGTCTTGATTTTCACCTCAATTCAGACTTCATCAGACATTCTGGGAGTCAATTTCAATTGGACATTGATGATATTATTCTGTAACAGGAAAACTTAACAGGACAAAACCACTCCCTCTGCATTGTTTTCAATATAGTATATTCACCTTGAACACACTTCTGAAATCTAATTTATCACAGAAGAATTGAAAACCACAATTATTCCCATGGGACTTTTTTGTCTGGCTGTTTTGAAGAAATGTTTATGAGCTTTACTATCTGTATTTCCTGAACTGAAGAGCTCAAGAAAGAAGAGGCTCCTCCAGCAGTAAAATTCATCAGCAACCTCCAAAGAACTGAGGAACCATCCTCAGCAGAGCAGCAATGAACAGAAATGGGCACAGCTTTGTGGCTGCCCCAGCTTTGGGATGGGCCCTGGGCCTGGAGCAGGAGCAGCTCTGGAGGGCCCCAAGGCCGGGGCTGTTGTGCTGGCCTGGGCAGATGGGATGGCAGCAGGGGCTGCAGAGCTCTCAGCACCTCAGGGACAGGGGAGCAGGGCACACAGGGAGCCTCCTTTTCCCTTCTTTTGCCAGCACCTTCCCCATGGCTGGGGCTGAGCCCTCTCTGAGCTGCAGCTGCTGCTGTGCCCTTGCCAGGGGCTGAGGCCGTGGGGCCCCTGCCCAGAGCAGCCTGCCCTGAGCAGAGCTGTGGGGCCAGAGCCGGCTGGGCTGGGCTGGGGAGAGGCCCTTGGTGCTGCACAGAGCTCAGGGCAGCTGGCAGAGCTGGCAGGGAGCTGGGCTGGGCTCAGAGAGCCTGGCACACAAACCATCAGTGTCCATCTCGGCCTGTGGCAGCGTGCAGGGGCAGGACTCAGCCCAGGCCGTGTGGGGCAGGGCCAGCGCCTGTGGAAGGCATTGAAAACAGGCAAGTGGCCCAGAGAGGAGGCTGCTCTGTGCCCTTGGTGGCATGGGCACAGCAGGGAGGGGGCCCAGGACATTTGTCCCCAATGCCAGCCTCTGTCCCCAGGCGTTGGCAGCCCCGGCTGCCCAGCCCAGGTTTGCGGGGCCCTTTGGCTGTGGCCCAGCTCCATCCTCCTGCGGGGCTCAGGGCCTGTTGGCGGCCATGGCCAGCCCTGCCCGGCCTCTCTGCTGGCCCAGAGCCCGGCAGAGCCCGGGGCAGGGCTGTCTGTGCAGGCCCACAGGGCCCACGGGCTGTGCAGGAGCTGGCAGAGGCTGCCCAGCAGGGAGGCCATGGGGCACAGAGCCCCAAGGCTGCTGTGGCCCCACGGCACAGGGGCCGTTCCCACCCGCAATGCTCCTGTCCTGCCCTGGGCCTGCACAGGGGCTGTGGCACCATGGCTGGGCCAGCGCGGCACAAAGGGGCCACGCAGCCGCTGCCGGGGCTGACAGCAAGGCCAGGCACACACCAGGAACTGCTGGCCATTGCCTGCGCTGGCCAGGGCTGACTGTGCCAAAGGCACAGCTCAGCTGCCCTTGGGGGCTGCAGGAAAAGTGCAGAGCCCAAAGAGCCTCCATGGCTGTGCTGGAGACCAAGGCTGGAGCAGGGAAAGGCAGGGCTGCTGCGGGATGGGGAGGGGATGGAATTCCAGCACACACCTCAGTTCTCTGATGATCCTGGCACCATGCTGGTCCCTGTTTCAGCCTGGAGCAGATGTTTATGGGACAGGAGCCCTCTGGGGCTGTCAGGGACCTGCAGCTTGCAAGGTGCTCTGCTCTCCCTCAGCTCCTCTCGGAGAGATGCCAATCCCAGCTGGGCACCTCAGGGCACAAGTGGCACTGCCTGTTCATGGGTACACAACTGATGTCTGCCTGGAAAGGGGCACAGGTTTTAATACTTGTTAGTTTCATAAGATCCAAGCAAATCTTTATTATCTGGGTCATTTGAGTAATTTTAAGGAGTGGCAAAGTTTTCCCACCAGGAACAGGAAGTTTTCTGGATCTACTGGATTCTTCTACTGATGGCAGGAGAAGAAATACTGATCTTCCCTTCTACCTTCACCCCAAAATTCAGTCTAATATTTCATGACTCTCTTCCTTCAAGTGTTTCCAGCTCCCCTATTTAAATGGCCATGTCTAAGGACATGTCTTCATGTACAGCTGCTGGACCTATGTCCTTCCTGTTGCTCCACGATTTCCTCCTGCAGCTGTTCTCTGCTCATTCCAGTGCCTCTCCCTTGACTGGCTTCATGCTTTCAGCTTGAGGGAGTTGCCCAGTCTTTGGCAAGTTTCAATAACACCTTAGTCAGCATCTTACTTTTATTATTATCCTTTATTCACTTTTCTTATGTCTTTGTCTAAAATTGTTCCTGTATGGCAAGTCTCGTGTGGGTGGCTGGATAGTGTCAGATGTTGTTGGGATGTCACAAGGGAGGGAAGTGTTTTGATGTTTATTAAATTTTATCATGTTCACATTTTTTAGGTTGGCCATGAAGAGAAACCTTTCAGTGCCTCTGAGTCTCACCAGTTCCTGGTCCCTCAAAAGACACAACCCTGATGAGTTGTGGTTCCCACTCCAGTGGCTGCACTTGCACCTCCCTCCATAGCCAGAGCAGAGCTCCCTTGTGCCACAAAGTCCCTGGCAAAGGAGGGATGAAGGAAACAGGACAGGCTGTGGGGATCAGGTGCAGGGCAGAGCCAGGGAGAAGAGTGAGTTTGGCATTTGATGGAGCTGTGCCTTCCCTTGGGTTTGTTGGCTGACAATGAATGACCATTCTTCTGTGTCTCAGGCAGCTCTTTCTCCAAGGAAAGCAGGTGGGAGTTGGAGCCAAGGAGCTGAAAGCTGCAGATCCTGCCTAGGGTGGAGGGAGCTCAGATTTTCACAAGGCTGCTCTGAGTCCCAGGGCTTGGATGGGGGGAATGGTGAGGTGGGGGTAGGGACAGAGTCTGATTGATTTTCAGACATAAAGGGTCTTGATTGTTGTATCCAAACTGAATATTTGAACGTTCTGGGATTCAGTGTCAATTGGAGATTGCACATATCAATGTATTAACAGAGAACAAACCTAAAGAAGACGTTAAAAATACTTTCTGTCTTTGTAAAAAATAATAAATAATATATTCACTTTGAATACTTCTATTGAAAAAACTACAATAGATTTGAAAACTAAAATCAAATTATTCCCAGAGGTTTGGCCTATTTAGGTGTTCTGAATGTTAATTAACCCTGGGCACTGAATTCCTGAACTGAAGAGCTGAAGGCTGAACAAGCCTCTGGAGAAGTCAAATCCAGCAGCAGCCTCCAAGTGTCTGAGGATGTCACAGCCCCCACTGAGGCCATCCCTGCCCAGAGACCGTGGGGGAATGGGCAGACAAGGAGAGCGTCCCTGGGGCTGGGCAAGCAGAGCTCAGAGGCACCAGCGGGTCCAGGTGGGAAATGGAGTGTGCAATGTGGCTGTGACAGCCCTGCCTGGGCTGTGCCAAGCAGGACAGACAACCTCGACCCCCATCCCACAAACAACTCTTTCAATGAGACATTTAAAAAGAAATTAGATTTGTTTGTGTCTTTGGAGTTGGAAACACCAGAGAAATACCAACAAGAGATTCTCAGGAGCTTAAAACAGCAAAACAGACTTTACTGCTATGTTAGAAAATTAGAGAAACTTGGCAAAAGGTTTAATACAACATTCAATCAACAAAAAACACTTCTCAAAGGATTTACTCAGTCCATTCAACTTTGCAAACTCTAAGAACTCTAAGTCTGTTCAATTTTAAGTTACTCAAAATTTTGCAAGAGGAAGGAATTAGACGAAGAAGACAGAGAAAGAGAGAAAGACAGGTAAGATCTATGGAAGCACACACAGAGCTACCAGCTCCTGGACTGCAGCGATGTTGAGATAGAAATTCCAAGAGGAGGTGGGGTCAAGATGTGTTCTTACCTTGTGTTCAGCCTTAAATACTCCTTGGTCTTCCTGGGCCCTTACCCCAGGTGGGACTTGGGGTCATCTGGTCACTGAGGAGCTGGGCTGGGGGCTGCAGAGGTGGCTGTGGAGCATTGCCTTTGGTGTGCCAGGCATTGGCAGACACTGCTGGGCTGGGATAGAGGCTCTGGGGGGATTGGGGTTCCAGGGCAGGGCAGTGCTGGACCTGCCCCTTCCTCCCCACACATGAAATGTTTCCAGCCAACAATCTCCTCCAGTCCATCACAAGAGGCAATGTTTGAGGTGGAATCCCAATTCTGGCCATGGGCACCTGGACAAGAAGGACAGTTCTTTTCCCATAGGAAGGAAAGCACAGAGTCTTCCCCAGGATTTGGAAGGCAGGTGAGAGCCTCACTAGTCCAAGGCGAGCCTGACTTGTCAGTAATGAAAGATTTTGTCTGGGAGCAGTGTTTGGATAGAAGGAATTTTGGACATTGAATCCCAATCTTGGCCCTGGGCAGCTGGAGGAGAAGGACAGTTCTTTCCCATTGGAAGGCAAGCAGGGAGCCCCAGGGTTTCAGTAGCAGATGAGAAGAGACCCTCAACATGCCAAAGTCAGCTGGACCAGTCAGGTGGCCCTGGGAGCCTAAACCAGCCAGAACTGTTCTGTGTTCCAGTTGATTTATGGGGCCCTGCAGTGTCACAATGGTGCCTTGATTCCATGGGGTCCAGCAGTTCCACAATGGCCCCTGGATTACAAGAAGACCTGCAGTGTCTCAATAAACCCTTGGTTTGATGGGGTCCCACAATGTCACAATGGCCCCTGACTTCCATAAGGACCTGTTGCCTCAAGTTTGCCTGTTTTTCAATTTTTGCATTTGTTCTCACGCAGCTTCAAGTAAACTATGTATATTTTTAGAATTGTTTGGATTCTTCCTCTCTAGGAGGAGAATGAATGATTGATGGTGATGTTCACCAATGAGGTCAAAGAGGTGGCTACCTGTGTAGCCAATCTTGACCTGTCTGTAAATTTGTATATATATGGAGTCAGAAAAATAAAGTAGAAGCTTTCCTTCTTCACCTCCTGCTGGCCTGCCTCGTCTTTTCGTGCTCCTAACAGCAGCCGCACTTGTGACCCTCCGTCACAACTGGTGACCCGACGTTGGAATGGAATTCAGCCTTCTGTGTGTCTGAGGTCACAACTGGCCCCGACGGTGGACAGGAAGTCACAACTGGTGACCTCTCCGTTGGAACAGAATTCAGCCTTCTGTGTGTCCAAGGTAACAGTGGTAAGAGATGATGACCTCTACCCCTTCCTCGGAAGATGCCTTCATGATGGACCTCTGGTTTGAGGTCCTGGAGAAGGAGGGATCCTCTGTATCTAGAGAGGATATCCAAGAGTTTTTTTATTATGCTAGAATGCATGGTTTTTTCTCTACCGTTCAGGCTGCTTTCTCCACATTGGAGTGGCGGGTCTTAGGGTCCCGCCTACTGCACGAGTTTGAGGTGGATTCTGGGGTGGACCTTTTGCGGTTGTTAACAACCTGGAAAAGGCTGCAAAACGTGCTCTTCGGTATGCAGCCTCCCACCTCTGGGGCTTCAGAGGATGGCTCCAGCCACATGTTGTCTCCTGGGCTAGGTGCCAGGGGAGATGGTGGTGCCTTTTCTCCTGTCCCCGCACTGTGGACGCGCCGCTGGAGCGGAGGGGATTTAGCCCCCCCCCGCGCGCACGGTGCCGGCGGGAACACCCATTCCCGCCCCGCGCAGACGCAGGAGCGAGGAAAGCCTGTCCTCCCTCAGCGCGGCAGCTGGGGAGGGCGCGGGGCCCGCGGAGCGGACCCCACCTGTACCCGCACCCCGCAGGCGCTGGAGTGCGGGGGATCTTAGGGCTTGCGAGAGCCCAAGGGGACCGGCGCGACCAGCGCTGCCGTCTCCGGCGCCGCGGAGGCGGCAGCAGGAGGTCCCGTTCCCTCTCTGTGCATTTCCGGCACGGCAAACGCCAAGAGTGCGTCTGAATCGGGGAGGGGGGGCGGTCACAGTGGACTGCCCTCATTGTGGGATTTCCACGAAATATTTCGTGGAGGAGGACGGCGTGGGTTCGTGCCGTCCCGAGGGGCCGAGCGAAGCGGCCCCGGACCCGCGCGGCGGGGACCCGCAGTCCCCCCGCGGCTCTGGGCGCGGCTCCGGGCAGCCAGCCAAGTCTGCCCGGGGGGGCACGGCCCCGAAGTGTCAGGGCCCGCCCCGGAAACTGAGAGGCCCGCCCCAGAGTGTGAGAGACCCGCCCCGGAGAGGGCAGGGGGGCCGCCCACCATTGGAATTCGAGCGGCCGGGGGGACGATGCTGGGAGCGGTACCCACTGCCCCTCCCGCAGCTGCTGCTCCGCCGAGAGATGTGTGGGGGAGGTGGCGCTCGGGTGACCTTCAGGCTGTACAGCCTGGTTCTCCAGCGAGCCTTTCACCCCCCGCGAGCCCCCCTCCTTCCCCCGTGGCTTCTCCCCCCCGATCGCCCGTGTCCTTGGGAACAGCGCTGCCTCACAGCAAGTCCCTCAAGGCGCTGCGTTCCCCCCCCGCGCTGAGCCGGAGCGGCTCCGCAGTGTTTACTTTTAGGGGGGACGGCGCAGCTGGCGACAGGCCGGTGTTCACTCATGGCAAGGGGTCCCGAGATGCCAGGTCACCTTCGGGTGCCCATTGGACACTGCCACCGTGTCAGGTGACGGTCCGGCCGCGGGATCCTGCACGTTTTTGGGAGGATGTCCGATCCAAGGCTGATGCCGTGGGTAGCCGTGGTTCGGCACGGCGCCCCCTGAAGAGCAGGGATGAATTCCCCAGCTCTGCAGGTGCTGCAAGACAGGCACCTGCCTCTGTCCCCATGGAGTCTAGGGGACAGGATTGGATGATGCCTCCACGGGCGGTCTGCGAGCTTTCCCTGTGCTTCGGGAAGCTGGTCGCAGGAAACATGCCAATTTGTCTTGGCAGGCTTTGGTTGATCTCCGAGATAGGGTTGGTAAATACGGTCTGGGGTCTCCGGAGATGATGCAGGTACTCCGGCTGATAGACACAGACGTGTTACCTCCTTATGACATTCGGTGTTTGGGCAAGGTTCTCTTTCAGCCGGTCGAATATGACCTCTTTGAGTCCAAGTGGTCTCAATTGGCTGAAAAGACTGCAGCACAGAATTTGCTGGCTCGTCAAGATGACCCTAGATATGGGGTCGGGCCAGACGTGCTGCTGGGTATAGGTGAGTTTGCTGATGTTAATAGGCAGATCACCTGTGAGCCCCTGGTACTGGAGCAGTGCCAGAAGGTTGGCATGGCAGCATTGGTACAGACAATGGAGATGTCTGCACCCAAACAGTCTTTTGCCACGATTCTTCAGGGGACTGACGAACCCTTTCTGCAATTCGCAGGAAGGCTGACAGCTTCGGTTGAGCGACAGGTGGATGATGTTAATACCAGAATGATGTTGCTCAAACATTTGGCAAGGAGCAATTGCAATGCAGAATGTAGAAGGATCATTGAGGCCCTTCCAGGTGATCCCTCACTTTTGCAAATGGCTGAGGCCTGTGCCAAATTGAGCACTGTACGTGCTAAGGTGGCTGCCGTGGCTACCACCCTGCAGCCGACCTGGAAGGGGAAGCGGGGTGGGAAGCCGAAGCAGGCAAAGGCTCCGGCCAGCAAGAAGACAGGGAAGAAAGGGAAGAAGGGGACCAAACCTTTGTTTCTTTGTGCACGGTGTGGACGGCCAAATCACATGGCCAATGATTGTAAGGCCACAGTTCACGTGAATGGCCAGCCTCTGTCGGGAAATTGGCAGTGGGGTGTGAAAAGGAAGCGTGCTCAGACACGAGTGTCTTCCCAATCCCCAGAGCCAATGGAGGTCTGCTGGGCCAGCAGAGTTTCCACACCCACCCGCCCCTGTCACTGTCCCTGAAGGGACCTGAATTGCTCAACTTGTGTTTTTGAGTCTTCTGTTCACAGGACAGAGTGCCGGTGGCGAGAAGGAGGCTGCTCTGAAGCTACTGGGCTGCCTGACGTTCACTGGACTGTTGTTCTGGCCAGAGACTGTCCTGAAACGACTTTTACTCCTGTCTGTCTTTGGAGTGGACATTGCGAGTTTCTCCCTTGCTGCTTGGCATCTGGAATGGACTCTTTCTTCTAGATGACTTCGTCGCCCTTCGTGACTTGGTTCGGGAGCAGTTGGTCCAGGATCATCTGGAACTTTCTACCAGTCCCTGGAATGTCTCTGTTTCCTGCCTCAGAAAGAAGTCTGGGACATGGAGGTTGTTACAGGACCTCTGAAAAGTTAATGCTGTGGTGGAAGGCATGAAGATGGTGCGGGCTGATGTGCCGTCGCCCACCATGCTTCCCACAGATTGGTTGATCCTCGTTGTGAATCTGAAAGATTGTTTTCTTGTGATTCATTTGTACCCTACAGGTATCAGTGGCCGATGGAATGTTGAATAGTCCGATCCCTTGCACGTTTTGGACTGGGTCTTTCTGCCCCATCAGCCGCAAAAGATGGCAATTGCATTGTTTGAGCTCATTGCTTGATTGATAATTAAATGCAGGCAACAGTGCTTGCAGATTGATGGGTGCGGATTTTGCAAATTTTATACTCTCAGTATTATGGGAGAAATTTGATTGGAGCTTTGCAAGCAGTGTTTCTCTGCCAAATGCTCTGAAAAATTTTAGGGCAGGTTGCTTGTCATCTGCCCAGCCATGAGCTATTGCAAGTGGCAAAAATTCTTTGAAATTTTTTGCGGCACAAAACTAGTCAGAAGTCAGTGCAAGGACCTGCTGTCTTCACAGACGATTCAGGAAGGACACGACGGGCCATTGTTGCTTGGAAGGATGGATCTGAGGGTCAAGTTTTGGAAGGTCATGAGGATGGGACAGCCCAATTTGTTGTATTGAGGGCTGCCATCATGGCATTTCCAAAGTTTCCCAGGAACCTTTCAATTTAGTCACGGATTTCGTTTCTGTGGCCGACATGGCACAGATGTTGGGTCATTCAATTTTGAAGGGAGTCGGCAATGTTGCTTTGTTTCATTTGATGAAGACCCTGTGTTGTGCCCCTGAGGCCTGGGTTCTTCAAAACAAAAACGGGGAATGCAGGGTGAAACCCCGCAAACAATTGGCAAAGGTTTTGTATGCCATCAAGCACCATAAGGTGCTGCAGGGTTCTAATAACCCTGTCATGTTGAAAGCAGGAGACCGTGACCAAAATGAAGGTCAACGAGTGGAGGAACCACTGAGTGACGACTCTGATGCTGATGATCACTCCGATGGCTCCTTCCACGTCAAGAAATTGAACATTGTTCATTTTCTTTTTTCCTTTTTTCTTTTTTAATGGTAAAAGGGTGAGATGTTGCCTCAAGTTTGCCTGTTTTTCACTTCTTGCATTTGTTCTCACGCAGCTTCAAGTAAACTATGTATATTTTTAGAATTGTTTGGATTCTTCCTCTCTAGGAGGAGAATGAATGATTGATGGTGATGTTCACCAATGAGGTCAAAGAGGTGGCTACCTGTGTAGCCAATCTTGACCTGTCTGTAAATTTGTATATATATGGAGTCAGAAAAATAAAGTAAAAGCTTTCCTTCTTCACCTCCTGCTGGCCTGCCTCGTCTTTTCGTGCTCCTAACAGCAGCCGCACTTGTGACCCTCCGTCACACCCAGCGATTCCATGAGGCTTTGCAGTGTCACAATGGTCCCTTGGTCTCACAAGGCCCCACAGGGTCACAATGGTCCCTTGGTTCCATGGGGCCCTGTGTTGCTGCATTCCCCCCTCCCCTTCTCAGGCCACCCTGTGAGCTGAGAAATGCTCATTTGGCCTTGGCCAACAGCCCCTGGGCTCAGCTCCTCTGGAGCTCAGCAGAAACCCTGTCTGCTCCCAGGCACTGCTGCTGCCCAACGAGCTCCTGGATTCTTTAGGAGCAGCCCTGGGAACTGTTTTTGTTCCCTCAGTGGCACAACATCCCTGTTCTCACACTTCCAAGGAAAGCTGCTGATCCCAGGTGCGACTGCCTGGATTTTGTGTGGTTTTGTTGCTGCTTTGTTTCCTTGGTGTGCCTGAAGTGTCCAGTCAGGAGCAGAGTGACCTTTGCTAAGGAACTTTGTTGTGCTCTCCCTTAATATTAAATCTGCATTTTGCTGATCCCTTGCTGGGGATTTTTTAAGCACTCTCAGCCCTTTGTTTGTAACAAGGAGACCAGGCCCAGGCTCTGGGGACACGAGGACACTGCAGGGAGTCCCTGTCCCCCTGTCCCACCCCTCCCCAGCCCTGGCCCCCTGTCCCCGTGTCAGGCTCTGGGGTCGATCTCGTGGAACATCCTCTGGGGGGGGCTGCGGCGCCGGGGGCGGGGGGGACCCGGGGGGACAGGGGACCCCGCTGTGCACGAGCAGTGTTGGACTTCTCTGGGGGAACTGTGAGGGTGGGCTGGGGCAGAGTGACCTCCCAGTGACCTCACACAGCCCCTGTCATGTCATACATGTGTGTCATGCAGCTACATGTGATGTCACACAGCAGCCTGTCATACTCCAGCCCAGTCTGAGATGTCACACAACCTGGTCTGGGATGTCATAGCCAACTTTGTGTTGTCACAACCCTCTTTCTTTGAAGTCACACTCTGTGATTTCACAACCCATTCAGTGATGTGACATATCCCACTCAGTGATGTCATACAGCCACCCTGTAATGTCACAGCACACTCTCTGACCTCACAGACCACTCTGTGATATCATAAAGCCACAGCATGATGTCACAGCCTGTTCTGGAATGTCACACTCTCCCATCTGTGATGTTGTAGCTGCTCAATGACCCGACACAACAAACTCTGTGATGTCATAGCCCAATCAGTGTCCTCACACAACTCACTCTGCTCTGTCACACAGCCTCTTTGGGACATCTCAGCTGCTCAGTGGATCTGTGACACAGCCACAGAGGTGCTGCTGTGACACAGCCCCCTCTGGGACAGCACACAGCCCCTGCCAGTGCTGAGCCCCTGTGAGCTCTGTCTGTGCCCTGCTCGTGTCCCTGAGGTGCCCTGGCAGTGCCCCAGCCCTGCTGGGCTGTGCACAGGAGCTGCTCCTGGGCAGAGCTGTCTCTCTGCAGTGCTGCCCTTGCCAGGAGCTGCCTCTGTGCCAGGAGCTCGGCCCAGCTCAGCAGCACAGACACAGCACAAGGATTTGAATGACCCTCTCAGGGCTTTGGTGTTGTTTACATCAGACTCAGTCCTTCAGAGTGTGCTCAAAAAACTTTTCAATAACTCAAAGTGAAATTGAAACACTGAAGGGTCTTGTAGTGAAAAGGAGTTCCACTGAGGGACAGGACTGAGAAAGTTTTCCCAGGTTCCAGTTGGGGCAGAAGACTGCAGGCACTGATGACAGGTGGGGACAAACAAGGGAAAGGTGTCTCTGATGCTGAGCAAACCTGGATGTGTTTCAGGAATGCAAAGGGGCAAGGCCTGAGCCCCAGCCCCTGCCAAGGCACATCCTGTCCCTCCCTCCTTGCTCAGGGCTCTTCCCAGGCCACTGGGATGTGGGGATATGCAATGCCAAGGGCAGCACCATGGGGCAGCCCCTGCCAGGCTGCTGAGCAGGGACAAGGAGGCAATGAGGCCCCAGGGCTGCAAGGGTCACTTGTCCCCTGCTGGCCTCAGGCCCAGGCCCAGCAGCCATGGCCAAAGTGCTGCAGGAGTTGGCTCTGGCAGGGCCTTGCAGCTGCTGCCCATCCCTGTGCCCTGTGCAGCCCAGGCTGTCCTACGGTGTCCATGCCCTGTGCCTCTGTCCCTGCAGGCTGTCATCACTCCCCAGCTGCCCCACCTGGCTGGGCCCTTCCTCTGCTGACAGCTCTGTGTCCTGCCTGCCTCTGCCTGGGCACACAGAGCCTTGGGCTGCTCCAGACTCCTTCTGGGGGATGTGTTGCACCTCAGCCCTGCCCTGGGAGGGAAATTCCTTTCTCCTGGTGTCCAGTCTGGACTTCCTCAGCTTCCCTTTGCATTAATCTTTTCTTTCTACTGCCTGTTTTCTCATGATTCAAAAGGATCCACCATCTCTGAAATCACTCCTCAATCCGTCCCAGGGCTCTCCTCTGCTGTCCTCAGTCTCCCCTCCACTGAGCACAGAGCTCCTCTGTCCCTTTATAGTGGTCAAGTGCTTGAGGCCAAGAGCACCTGGACAAGAGGGATGGTTCTTTTCCATTGGAAGGAAACCACAGAACCCCAGTACTGAAATATGAAAATCCGTCACCAGAGGCCAAGGTCAGCCAGATCCTGTTTTGTCTTGCCAGCTTTTGTCTGAGAGCATCTTGAGGCTAGATGGATGGCCATCCTCAATAGAGAGATGGCCAAATTCAATTTTGGCCATGTGCACCAGGAGGAGGACAGTTCTGTTCCATGGGAAGGAAAGCACGGAGCCCCAGCTGCTCCAGGGGCAGAGGAGAAGCAGCTCTGGCCATGCCAAGGTCAGCTGGACCCCTCAGGCACCCCCAGGAGCCCAAGCCAGCCAGAGCTGTTCCATGTTCCCTGGGTTCCATGGGGGCTGCAGTGTCTGTCACAAAGCCCCCGCTGTTCTTTGGGGCCCCTCAGTGCCACAGTGGCCCCTTGGTTCCATGGAATGCCACAGGATCACTGTGGTCCCCTTGGTTCCACCAGCCCTGCAGTGTCACCACAGCCCCTGGGCTCCAGGAGCCCACCAGGGTCACCGTGGTCTCCAGAGGAGGGAAAGCTCTGAGTCCCAGGGTTTCAGAGACACAGGAGACACAGCCACCAGAGGCCAAGACCAGCCACATCTGTCTGTCCTGGCAGCTTTGTCTGGGAAGAAACCTTGGATATAGGGAATTGGGAATGTGACATTCCCAATTCCAGCCATTTGTGCCTGGACAAGCAGGACCAGTCTTTTCCATATAAAGAAAAGCACAGAGCACCCATGTTTGGATGCAGGTGAGAGCTGGCCCTCAGGAGGCCAAGGCAGCCACACTTGGCATGACTGTTCGCTTTTGTCTGGGAGCAATCCTTGGATAGGCAGAATTTGGGAGATGGAATACCGATTTTGGCCATGGGTGCCCCGTTGAGAAGGATGGGATTTTTTTCCATATGAAAGAAAAGCACCAGATCCAAGTGTTTTGGAAGGAGATGGGCGGTGGTGACAGTAAGGGAGAGGAGCCAGACCTGTCTCTGATGGCAGCCTCTGTCTTGGAACAATCCTTGGATACATGGAATTTGGGAGATGGATTCTCAGTATCGGCCATCGGCACCTGGATATGAAAGATGTTTAATTCCATAGGAAGAAAAGCACAAAGCCCCAGTGTTTTTAGAAGATGAGAGATGACCCCTGGAAGGCCAAGCCAGGCAGATCTGTCTTTTCCAGAAGGTTTGATCTGGAAACAATCCTTGGATATATAGAAATTTGGAAGTGAGATCTTGAAAATTTTGATCATGAGCATCTGAATGACAATTCTTTTCCCGAGTGAGGAAAGGGTGGATCCCCAAGGTCTTAAAGGAAGATCAGAGGTGGCCACCAGGACGCCAAGACCAGAAAGATTTGTCTGACCTTGCAGCTCTTCCCTATGAGTAACCTTTGGATAGATTTTGGGAGGTAAAATCCCAGTTTTGACCATGGGCTCATGGATGAGAAGGACAGTCATTTTCCATAGAAAGAGAAGCACAAAGCTCCAGTGTTTTGGTGGTAGATCACCAGAGGTGATCTGGTGGCCAGAGGTGGTCCCCAAGGAGGCCAAGCCAGACAGACTTTTCTCTCCTGGAGGCTTTTGGCTGGAAGCAATCCTTGGATATGCAGAATTTTGGAGGCCAAATCCCAATTGTGGCCATGGGTCTCCGGAAGAGAAGGGCAGTTCTTTCCCACAGGAGGGAAAGCATGGAGCCCCAGCGCTCCAGGGGCAGATGGGAAGCAGCCCTCAACATTCCATGGTCAGCTGGAGCTGTCAGGCAGCCCACGGGAGGCCAAGCCAGCCAGACCTGTTCCATGTTCCCTGGGTTCCATGGGGAGAGGGAAACAAGGCACAGGGAGAAAAATGAATCCACCAGAAAAGTCAAGGCCAGAGCTGTCCTGAAAACCATCCCTGGCTGGGGTCGGGCTGGGCTCAGCCACAGCCCCCAGACCCATTTGCTGAGGCCAGGTTTGCACCCCCATCCCCCAACCAAGAGTTTTGGGGGTGTGGGGTAACCCCTGCTCAAGGGGAGTGAACATCAACCCCCTGATCCAGCCTGGCTCAGGTGTAAAAGCTCCACCCCGGGAAGGCCACACACACACAGGGGACAGTTTCACACTTGCCCTGCCCCAGGGGACGTCTCTGTCCCTGACACTCCCTTGCGCTTCCCTCCTTTTCCCTTTCACAGGCTGGGGGACTTTGCCAAATATGAGAATCATTTTTCTCTTCGTTCTTGTCGCCTTTGTGCCAGCTACAGAGAATTTTCCTTCCTTCTTATTACTTTTTTTGGGTTGAATTCTCACTTTTCTTTTACAGGAACCTGTCAGCAGCAGAGCTGGAGTTGTGCAGGGAGTGATTAAACTTGGAATTGCCACAATAATTGCTTGTCTTGTCGGTTTATTATGTTTGGGATTTGTTTGCATTTTCATCACAAGTGAAGTGTGGGAAGAGCAAATACTCCTCAAAGCATTTGATGTAGGGTTAATTTGATTTCTGCCGAGCGTATTTTGTCTGGTGCCCAGGGGATGCTCGTGGGGTCTCTGTGCCCCTCACCCTGGGGGATGCTTGGGAGGGGCTTGGGTGGTTGTCCCGGTCCCTGTCACCTTGTTGCCCGAAACGAAGTGAAAACATAAACCAGCAAAAAAAAGTCAGTTTATGTTCGTGCTTTATTCTGGGGCCCGGGGTCCCGGGGACTAGCGTCCCAAATCAGGATTCCCAAAGACCCTCATCAAGACATGGGTTTATATACTTTTTTTACAAAGATCATGTTACGTGTTAAACACAAATTCTTTGTTTCTAAGCGACTATATTCATCTTACAAACAACAATTTCTTAAAGCTATAAATTCTACATGCTTGTCTTGCTTAAAACTATAGGCCAATTTACTTTGACTTAACTCCCTCCACCATCAGACCCCTTCTAGTTATATGTTAACTTTATCTCCAAGCCAACTTTGCTATTTCAGTATATTCTACATACATGCTCTGCTAACTCCTTTGATTATTGTTTTCCCCCACCCAGCACATTCCCATGACTATTTTCCCAGGGCCTAGTGTACTGAGCAAGCTAAAGCCTTAGCATAACTACTGCTACACAGAGTTTTCTATATACATGGCAACAATTCCCCCCTTTTGAGCATTCTTCCAAAATCTTCTTTTGCGAGAATGCTCAATCCTTTAAGTCATAGTCTCTGCATCTGGCGGGGGTGCAGTTCTTTGAGAAGTTGGAGTTATTACTTCACTTCGGGTTACTGCTTTCATGATCTTCCGGGTATGAGTTCCTTCTTGGATAATCATTCCCAAAAGGCACCTGTATGAGATTACTACTACAATAATGATTATTACAATCATGATCACATATTGTATTACTGAAGAGATCTAACTAGAGATCTGGATTCCAAATGATTTAAACAAAGCTCTAACTCAATTATGTTTTGCCTCTTTTTCCACATCCTGAACTTTTGATTCAATTTGGTCCAATTGGCTAATATCTTTCTTTACTTCGGTAGTCACATTTGGGATGTGTATACAGCAATGGTCATTTTTATCTTTCAAATACCCACATACTTCATGTTCCTTGAGTAATATCATATCCAGTGTCATACAGAATTTCGTATGGGCTTGCACTAACTTTCTCTTTTGGTTTGATTCTTATTCTTAGTAGGGCCAGTGGTAAAGCTTGTGGCTACTGGATTTTGGCTTTCTGGCTTTTTTTTTTTTTTTTTTTTTTTTTTTTTTTTTTTTTTTTTTTTTTTTTTTTTTGATCTGCTTTTTTTAGCGTCTGATTTATCCTTTCTACCTGTCCACTCGATTGAGGCCTCCACGGAGTATGTAAGTTCTACATGATTCCTAACATCTTGGCTATTTCTTGCACAATTCCTGCCACAAAATGAGGACTCCTATCTGATGATAGCTCTAATGGTACCCTAAACCTAGGAATTATCTCCCTCAACAATGTTTTTACTACCTCTTTGGCCTGATTAGTTCTGCAAGGGAAAGCCTCTGGCCATCCCGAAAAGGTACACACATAAACCAACAAATATTTATACCCCTGTGCTTTAGGTAACTCAGAAAAGTCTACTTGCCAGTAGTCTTCAGGCTGTGGTCTCATCTGTATTTTACCCATTTGCACCTGTTTTCTTACTACTGGATTGTTCTTAATACACAAAGGGCACATGGCATTGATCCTTTTTGCCATTGTTAACATTTGGTTAGAAATTACCTCGTTCCTTAAGAATTTGGTCAGCGCCTCTGCTCCCCAATGGCATTTATTATGCTCTATTTCCAGGACTGTCTTCATCACTCTCTGGGGCAGCACTACCTGTCCGGTAGAAGTTACGTACCACCCTTTTAGATTCTTCCGCGCTTGAACAAATGCTGCCAATTTTTCGTCGTCTGGTGAATAGAAAGGCTGTTGATCCATGAACTGCGCGGCCGGATTAGTCCGTGTCGGCAATAATGCCAACTGAGTCCATACCTCTCGTGCGGCTTTCTTAGCAGCCTGATCTGCTAAGCGATTTCCTTGGAAAATTTTTCCTTCTTCATTTTGATGTCCTCTCACATGCATCACTGCAACTGCCTGTGGCCTGTGAATAGCTTCTAAAAGAACCTTTACTTCTTCCCGATGTTTAATTAGAGAACCTTGAGAATTCAGGAGACCCCTTTCCTTCCACAAAGCACCATGCACATGTACCACCCCAAAGGCATATTTAGAATCTGTCCATATGTTCACTCTCTTCCCTTGACTTAATATAAGAGCACGCGCCAGTGCCCAGACTTCGGCTTTTTGAGCTGAGGTTCCAGGCATCAGAGCTTGGGCTTCTATTGTTTGTTGAAGAGTCACTACTGCATACCCTGCATACCTGGTTCCGTTTTCCACAAAGCTGGATCCATCTGTGAACAGCTCCCAATCGGGATTCTCCAAGGGCTCATCCTTTAAGTCCTTTCGGCTGGCATATACTTGTTCGATGACTTCCACACAGTCATGTGCCAGTTCTCCAGTGTCCTCTTCTGCTCTTAAAAATTCTGCTGGATTGAGATGATTAGTCGATTTTAATTCAATATCATCCTGCTCTCTCAGCAACGCCTGGTATTGTAACATCCGACTCGAGGATAACCAATGCCCCCCTTTTTGTTCTAAAACAGTCAACACCATATGAGGAACATATACCTCCATTTTTCTTCCAAGAGTTAATTTTCTGGCTTCCTGTATCAATAGTACCGTTGCGGCCACTGCTCTCAAGCATCCTGGCCATCCAGCACTAACTGAGTCCAATTGTTTGGAAAAGTATCCTACCGGGCGTTTCCATGATCCCAATTTCTGGGTGAGCACTCCCAATGCCAATTTCTGCCTCTCGGTCACATAGAGTTGAAAATCTTTATTGAGGTCAGGCAATCCCAGTGCAGGGGCTTCTCTCAGTGCCTGTTTGAGGGCCTGGAATGCTTTTTCCTCAATCTTGCCCCATTTCAGTTCGGGATTTTTCACGGCCTCATAGAGAGGCTTGGCTTTTAATCCAAAATCAGGGATCCACAACCTGCACCACCCCACCATTCCTAAGAATGACCTCAATTCTTGATGATTTCGTGGGGTCGGGATAGCACAGATAGTCTGAATTCGATTGACCTCCAACTTACGCACTCCTTGAGAAATTTCACATCCTAAGTAGATAACTTGTGATCTTACCAGTTGCGCCTTTTCTTTGGACACCCGGTATCCAGCCTGACCTAACATGTTCAGCAGATCGATGGTCAACTTCAAACAAATCTCCTTATCTGTAGTAGCGAGAAAAATATCATCTACATATTGCAAAATCACAAATGAGAAAGGTGACTCCTTTACCTGAGTTGTCTTCCATTCTTCTAACTCCCGAGCCAATTGATTTCCAAATATTGTAGGTGAGTTTTTGAATCCTTGAGGCAGACGACACCAAGTGAGTTGCTTCTTCCTCCCCATCTCTGGGTCTTCTCACTCGAAAGCAAAATATTTCCTGCTTTGAAATGCCAAAGGGATGCAGAAGAACGCGTCCTTTAAATCAATTACTGTGAACCACTGAAATCTTTCTGACACAGATGTTAACAAGGTATAAGGATTAGCCACCACTGGATGAATATCTTTAGTGATATTATTAATAGCCCTTAGATTCTGGACTATCCTATACTTACCATTTGGTTTTCTTACTGGGAAAATGGGAGTATTAAACTCAGATTCACATTCCTGCAAAATACCTTTGGTCAGGAATTGGGATATTATCAGGGCCACTCCTTTTTTTTTTTTTTTGCTTCCAATTTTAAAGGATATTGCTTTATTCTTACCGGGCTGGCTCCTTCTTTTAATTCCACTACTACTGGTTGTGCAGCCTTAGATTTTCCCGGGATACCTGTTTCCCATACCCAGGGGACCACAGCCAATTTTATTTGTTTGGGGACTTCTACTGACTCCACTTCCCTAACCAAAAACAATTTAGATATGTTTTCTTCCTTATATCCTCCTGTGACTGTCTTATGAATATCAATGCCAGCTGTAACTTCCCTGATTCTGCCTCTACTTCCAAATTAGTAAACTGCCTAGCAGCCTCTTTCAATCGTTCCAGGAAAGCCGATGGGGACTCGTTCTTTTCTTGCTGCACCAAATACAACTTTGACCAATTTAATGTTTTCGGGATCCCCGCCCGCACCCCTTCAATCAATAAATCCTAGTAATCCTTTAGCCTCCGGTATCTTCTGGTTGAGTTGGGATCCCACTCCGGATCCTCCCTGGGCACTAAATCATTTAAAGTTCCATCCGCTACCTGCAACCGTAACATTTCCCGAGCCTTTTCAGACATTACTCTAAATACCATTTCTTTCTCAGTGGAGTCCATAATTGTATCTAACAACACCTGCAAATCATTCCAGTCCGGGTTTTGAGTCTTTATAACCATTTTTACCACTCGCGCGACCCGGTCCGGGTCCTCGCGGTACGAACCAGCTGACTGTTTCCAAATCATTAAATCATTCGGGGAAAAGGGCACTTTTACCATTATTCTGTCCCCCTGCGGTCCCACCGCTTCTCTCAAAGGGGCCATCAAAGAGGGTTGTACCGTCCTCCCCCCTTTCCCTCCTCCCCGACCTCTCCTGGTCCTTCCTGACAAAGGAGTTCTAGGTTTTTCCTTTTCCTTTATTTCTTCCCTACTGTCCTCTTCCTCTGAATCTTCCTCATCTGAGGATTCCAGAGGAGGGGCACTAGGAGCTACCAGCATTGAAACATCCTCCTCAGGTTCCTTAAATGTAACAGAACAGCACTTACAATTTTCCCTGCTTTTACAACCCAAACATTTGTCATCTGCAGTAACGTTGAGTACCAACAAACCACATTCTTTCTGCCACTCCGGCTTTCCTTGCAAATAATAAAACAAATCCAAATACGGTATCTCATCCCATTTGTCATTATTCCGCAAGAAATGCATCAAAGGAGTAATAATGTCAGAATTCAGAGTACCATTCCGGGGCCATTGCATTCCCCCAGTCTCATATTGTGGCCACACATTATTACAATAATTTATTAACTTCTTTTTACGTAGTTCCTGCCCAAAATTCCCCTCCTTCCAATTTTTCAACAAACACCCGAGCGGAGAATCATCAGGGGTTTCTATACCCATAGATGCCAATGCTTTAAAGGTTTTAAACGGCAGCATAACACACTCAATCAACAACCACTCACTCACAATTTTATTATCTCACTCACACAGCTTGATTATTCCACTAATTCCACCAATTCTTGCCTTTTCTCGTCACAGCGAGCGGCAAGTGCTGGTCCTGCACAGCTTCCTTGCCGTGTCTTACGGCCAGCGCCTAGGCTTTTACCACAACCACAGACGTCTTTTTACCCAGCCCTGCGGGAATTACTCTCCCGTCTTATAGGGCGACACCTTTTAGCAGAGGAATAAAGCACTTGTCGGGCTTACCTCACAGTCGTCCGTCAGGCGCGGGGTCGGGCACGGGTTGATGTCTCCCCAGAAATCACCTGGTGCCGGCGTGGAGTTGATCAGCTCGCGAACCGCCCCAGCAGCCCACGGAGTCCTGCCGCGGTCGCCAGAAAACTGTTGCCCGAAACGAAGTGAAAACATAAACCAGCAAAAAAAGTCAGTTTATGTTCGTGCTTTATTCTGGGGCCCGGGGTCCCGGGGACTAGCGTCCCAAATCAGGATTCCCAAAGACCCTCATCAAGACATGGGTTTATATACTTTTTTTACAAAGATCATGTTACGTGTTAAACACAAATTCTTTGTTTCTAAGCGACTATATTCATCTTACAAACAACAATTTCTTAAAGCTATAAATTCTACATGCTTGTCTTGCTTAAAACTATAGGCCAATTTACTTTGACTTAACTCCCTCCACCATCAGACCCCTTCTAGTTATATGTTAACTTTATCTCCAAGCCAACTTTGCTATTTCAGTATATTCTACATACATGCTCTGCTAACTCCTTTGATTATTGTTTTCCCCCACCCAGCACATTCCCATGACTATTTTCCCAGGGCCTAGTGTACTGAGCAAGCTAAAGCCTTAGCATAACTACTGCTACACAGAGTTTTCTATATACATGGCAACAACCTCAGGTCATTACTGAGGGGTTGTCCCTGTCCCTCTCACCCCAGGACATTACCGAGGGAGTGTCCCTGTCCCTGTCACCCCAGGATTACTGAGGGATTGTCCCTGTCTCTCACACCTCAGGCCATTACTGAGGGATTTTCCCTGTCCCTCTCACCTCAGGCCCTTCCAGAGGGGGTGTTCCTGTCCCTTACACCCCAGGACATTCCTGAGGGATTATCCCTGTCCCTGTCACCTCAGGCCATTCCTGAGGGGGTCTCCATTGTTCTCACCCCGGGGAATGCTTGGGGGGTCTCCCTCCCTCTCACCCCTTTGCCAGGGAGGTTCTTGGGGAAGTCTCTGTCCCTCTCACCCCAGGAGATGCTTGGGGCTCTCTGTCCCCCTCACCCTGGGGGATGCTCAGGGGGTCTCCATCCCTCTCACCTCAGGGAATGCTTGTGCAGGGCTGGGGACCAAAGGCTCTGTGTCCCTCTCCCTGCTGAGTGTGCTCAGGGGTTTGGGGCCTTTCTGACCTTCTCATACCTGGGGAGGCCCCGGGGGTGTCTGTCCCTCTCAGGCCCAAACATCATCGGGGTGAGAGGGACAGAGACATCCCCAAACTCCCAGAAAGGGCTAAATGTGGGATTTGGTTTGGGGCTGAGGATTTAGGAAGGGGCTGGAATTGGGGCTGGGGGTGGAGTTGGGGCTGAGATTTGGATTAGAGCTGAGATTGGGGTTAAGGCTAGATTTGGGATTGGCATTAGTGCTGGGGTTGGGATTTGGTCTGGAGCTCGACAAGTCTGGGACTGGGATGAGATTAAATACAGGACTGAGAGTATGTCTAAATGTGGAGGGAGATTGAGACCAGCATCAGGGTTAGGTTTGGGACTGAGCAGAGTGGGACAGAGGGAGGTCACTGCAGGATGTCCCTGGCATGGTCCCAGCCCTCCTCAGGCACCTCCAAACATGGGGGGCAGCTGGGTGCTCCAAGATCCAGGTGCTCCCATGCTGCCCCTCAGTACCAGGTGAGCATTCCATGAGGGCAGCCCTGAATGTGACCCTTGGGATCTGGGATCAGCCTTCACATCCCTGTGGGAGCAGCTACAGACATGAGGAGAGATTTTTCCCTCTTCTTCATTCCTGCGGAAGGGTGAACCCCAGCTGCCCTTTCCTTCTGGTGCCTCCTCATCTCCTCTGCTGAGGATGTCAAACCCACAGGAGTAGGAAAATCCCCATTCTGTGTTTCTTTAGGTCTGCAGCCTGGGACATCCACTCAGAACAAAGCACTTTATGAAAGCCCTGATGCTGAATGGCATCCCGAGGACGTTTGTGAGAAAGGGAGGAAATGGTATTTTGATAGGAAATAAAAGTTGCAAAATTATTTCTTTCTGTCCCATTCATTTTCAGTCAGTTGCATTTCTCAGAGTGCCACCTCCTCAGCTGATTGGAGTTGTGTTCTCCTTTCCCTTCTGCCTTTCTCTGCCTGCTCTGTTTCTCTCTCATTGTCTCTCTTGAGCCAGGGCAGCTCCCACCAAAGACCCTCCCCTGATTTAATTCCCAGTCCAGGAGCTAGAACAACCATGGGTGAAGTGATGAAGGCTGGCAGTGAAATGTCACTGTAAGACCTTGCTCCACTTGGCTTTTGGCCCCTTAGTAAGAGCTTTGCCTTCAAGGGCAGGAACATCTTTTCCTAGCTGGGAACAGGAATTGCAGACCCTGGGAGTGTGTGCCATGGATCCCAGAGGGGCATTCCCAGGGCTCCCAGGGTGCTGCTCCTGCCGTGCCTCCCAAGGAGCTGTGCAGGGCCAGGGGACAAGGTCCAGCAGCTGTGTGGGCTCCCAGAGCAGACAGCAAAGGTGGCTTTGCTGGACATTTACCCTGCCCATCCCTGGGGCTGATCGGGGGCTCCCCTCACCCAGCAGCCAGTGTGGCAGCGGCCAGGGGGCAGAGGGAGTGGGAAAGGGAGGAAGGGCTGGAGGAAGAAGAGGGAGAGAGGAGCAGGAGGAGCAGGAAGAGGAAGAGCAGGAAGAGGAGGGAGAGAGGGATGACGCAGAGCAGGAGCAGGAACAAGAAGAGGAGAGAAGATGAGGAGCAGGAAGAGGTGTAGGAAGTGGGGCAGGAGAAGGAGGAGCAGCAAGAGGAGAGATGAAAGAGGAAAAGGAGCAGGAGGAACAGGAGCAGGAGCAGGAACAGGAGCGGGAGAGCCAGGCTGTTCACACCTCCTGCACGCTGAGTCTGCAGCACCCCCTGCCCTGGCAGCATCGCCCCCAGCCCCAACCTGCAGGTGAGGGGGGAGGGTGAGCTCACCCCAACTCCATCCAGGGGACTCTGGCAGGATGTTTTCCCCCAAACCAGAATCTTCCATTCCCAAACCTTGGCTGGATGGAAGAGAAAGCTGCAAGGAAGAGAAAGATGTCCCGGGACAGCCAGGCAGGTGAGGAGGAAGTCAATTCCCCTTTGCCCCGCTCTCCTTCTCCATCTCCCAGCCCAGCATGGCCCCTGGCTGCAGGACAACCCCGCTGCTAACGCTGTCCTGCCGAGGATGCACTGTGGGGATCTCCTTCCTCTTCGCTCTGGCATGGAGGCAAATCCCATCCTCTCCTTGTCCTTCCTCCCCCAGACAAGGAGCTTAGGACAGAGACCAGGGAGGACAAATCCCTGTGGCAGAACCTCGTGGGAGAGGCCTTGTTGAGCAGCTCCACAGCACAAAAATCCAACACTGAGGAAAAGGCTCCAAACCCATCCCAGGGTGCCCTGAGGAGTACTTCCTGTGCGAGGAAGGCATCTGGAGATCAAGCCTGAGCTCAGAACTGGTGGTCCATGAGGAAGTTCATGATGGAGAAGAGCCCCACAAGTCCTTTGAGTGTGGGAAGAGCTTCTGCTGGAGGTCCCTCCTTATCAGCCACCAAATGATCCACACTGGGGAGAGGCCCTACGAGTGTCCCTAGTGTGGGAAGAGCTTCACCCACAGCTATACCTTGACTCAACACCAACGGAGGCACCGGTAAGGGAAGCCCTGTGAGTGCCTTGACCATGGAAAGAGCTTCGTGCCCAGCTCCAACTTCATTCCCAATCAAAGGACCACGTTTGGAAGAGTCCTGGTGACCCACATTCATTGTGATCCATGCTGAGAAGTCACCTGTCCTTCTCCCTGTCCCTGGCAATGATGTGAGGTGGAATTGAAGAACCTGAGAGTGTTTGGCCATAGCTCTGTCATTGTATTTGATCCCATCTCAGGTCATTACCAGGGGCAGGAAAGGGACTCTCTCTTTCTCCCAAGGAGAATGATGTCCTTTATAGGCAGGAGGAAATACATGGCCTGGGAGAGCCAGTCGATGTTGTAGTAAGGACATGCTGTAGTTTACCTTGTTTATCATTTTTCTTACACCTTCTGTTATTAATATTGTTTCTGTTTCCATTTATTCTTATCTTGTTGCTGTTCCCAGTAAATTGTCCTTATCCCAGCCTGGGATCTTTGCCTTTTGTACTTTCAGTGCCAGGCTGGAGGACAGCGAGGGGCAGCACGGTTTTAGCAGGAGCAGGAAATTGGGGAATCCCATTCCTAAAGCCCGTGGAAACTGAGCATCACAGCTGGGGCCAGCCCTGGCTGACCTGGCAACAGCCTTGGGAGCGGGGCCCTGGCTGGGGGCTGTGGGAACCTCTTCCCTCTGGTGCCCAGGGACAGGAGTGCAGGGAACGGCTGGAGCTGAGTCGGGGCAGGTTTGGGTTGGGTCTGAGGAAAAGGTTCTTCCCCCAGAGGCTGCTGGGGCACTGACCAGGCTCCCAGGGAAGGGTCCCAGCTCCAGGGCTCTCTGAGCTCCAGCAGCATTTGGACACCGCTGGCAGGCCCAGGCTGGGAGTGTTGGGGTGCCCTGTGCAGGGCCAGCAGTTGGACTCCAGGATCCTGATGGCTCCCTCCCAACTCAGCCAATTCTGTGCTTCTGGGATCCCCTGGCCCTGGGAATGGGACTGCAAATGGTTGCCCTGGCAAGGGACTCTGGCTCCAGGCCTGAGCTGGGATGGTGTCAGGGTCCGCAAACATATGCGGGGAACCTGATGGTTCATTTTAGGATCTCAGAGCGCAAAAGACACAGCAGGGGACAACTCAATACAACGAAAATGCACCTTTATTTAGTGCCACCAAAATGCGATAGTGGGAGAGAAAATAGAGAATAGTAAGAAAGATAGAAAAGAGGGTAAGGGGATTATAGCTACCAACGTGGAGGGCCGAGTCCTCGAGGCCGAGATGCCTATAGACGCGGTTGTTCTCCAGTGGGGTGATCACGAAAGTGAGCGGGGGTCTCCAGGGTTTTATAGGTTGGTCAAGGCGGGGACCAAAGCGAGTGGCACAAAGCCAAAGCAGGAGCCACCTGTGTTGAGGCAAAGCAAGGGGCCCAGAGCCAAAGCAGGAGCCACCTGCATGCAGGTTGAAACAAAGGAGAGTCACAGGGCCAAAACCAGAGCCACGTGTGTCGAGGTTGGGTGCTCAGGGACAAGCTGCACACCGTACGTGCCGTGCTCTGGTACGGGCGGACCAGCTTGGGCAAGCAGCCTTGGCTCAGTCCACTGTGACCAGTTCCATTGTTCTTGCACTCCGTTCTCATGGAGATGCATACCAGTCTTCCGAGACTTGGCAAACGTTCCACCTCAGCCAGGCCAGGGCTCCTTTCAGAGTCTGGGGTCTCAGTCCTCAGTCATTGGAGACGGTCGTGAGGCATATCACATCCTTGGACAGACTCTGACACCACCCCGTGACTCACGACTGACGACAAAGGTCTTCTTCTGCAACGTTGTCACGATGTCTTCAGGACTCGTCCGTGTTGGTAGCATATATCCCAGAAAACAGGGACAGTAAAAACGGAGAGAGAGAGAGAGAGAGAGAGAGAAAGGAAATATAAAGGAAAGCAAAATAAAAATCAAAACAAAAATTAATCAATATTCAATTAAAACAATTTTCCAAAATACTCAAACAAATTACAAAAAATCAAAAAACAATATAACAATAAAACAATAAATCAATATACAATCAATATTAATTTATTAATTGAAACTATTTTCTTTTAACTTAATCAAAAACAAATCACAAAATCAATTTTAAATATAACTAAGACAAACACATCAAAATCAAATAACCATAAAACAACTTCAAATTAACTTGATATTGCAGGCCTAATTCTCACTGTTTTGGTAGTGAGTCTAGTGTCAATAACTTTAGGAATATCTTTTGCAAAAGGGGTATCAATTAAACTGTGTGCATTCATTACAGATGTCAAGTGTGCCAATTGCTTCATCATTTTCCAATTTAGAATGTATAAAACAGCTGACAAAAGAAAACCGATAAAAACCAAAATTAAAAGGACAACAATCGGATGGCACAATTTGTTCAGGATACCTGTAGCAGTAGGTGACCACCCAAAAAGGGTGTCCCACCACCTGTGTTCAGCATCCGTTTTTACCCTTTCTAAAACACGATGTATTGCCTTCACATCATGATGAACTGTTACTAGAGTTTTCTGTCCATTTTCCTTAATCCTTTTCAAAATTCCCATTAAGTCCTGGTGAAGCAACAATTGCTTAACCAGAGTTAAATTCATTCCAATGGGGACAGGCATTATCTGATGAATCAGTGTAAAGTTAGAAAAGTCACAACCTGTGATTGTGGTAAAATTACAAACACAAAAATTTGAATGATTCCTAAGATTCACTGCTACATTTTCTACAAACACTTCATCACAAGCAGTCCTCACACAAGCACATCCATTGCCTATATACACAAGCACTGTTTCAGGAGTTTCGTTAGGGTGTACTTCAAAGTGACAAATGTTTTGCTCTGTGTCTAAGCAGATATCTTGAGCTATGATTGCATTACCTTCACAAATGAAACCTTGTTGTTCCCTAACAACACAAGATTCTAAATTGACAGTTTGCCATTTTTCCCCAATTTGATGGGCCCATTCCCTATGCTCGGAAGGATAGAGAATGGCTCCATCATGATTTATACCTAATGCAATGATCGGGAATATTGAATGCACTGAAGCATTGCATATTGTTAACACAAAAGCTGTAACTGTGTTGGTATCGGGGTTATAGGTAAAGTTCACCAATTTCCACCAGGATTGGAATTCCCGTTCAAAATCATTTGCATTATCCCAAATTATTTTTCGAATTTCAGTAGGGAAGATGCCTTCCTCACCTTCCCTTATGATTGAAGCAACAACTGTCTGCATCCAAAGCTGTGCCTGGACACAGCTAAGAGCCAAGGAGATGTTGTTTTGAGCAACACCTAATACATCAATTATCAATTTGTGATCATTCACGTTTACCCTTTCCCAATTTGGTAATATATTTGTTAACAACCATTGCTGCGTCCCCAAAGCAGACAAAGAGGACTGCAGGGGCTGTTGTAACTTTGCCAAATCTGTCGTGGTGGCAGCCAATTTATTCAACAATACCTCCGAATCAATGCTGTTTAGGATTCCCAATCCTGTCCCTAAAACACCAGTTATGTCTCTTGCCATTCTTTTCTTAGAAGGATTCCGTTTTTGCAGCCAAGTGTCCCATCCCTGAAAAGAAGTTTGCAAAAAGGGTGAGCAGGTTGGCTGTATTTCTGAAACATTATTTTGCATCAGTAATTTGACCTTTTTGAGAGACCATGCAGGATTAAACAATATTTGTTGTTGTCCAGTTTTCCTAATTATATATGGTCCAATTTCAATAATTTTTGGTCTTAGCATAACCGGTGGTTGAGTAGTGGGTGGTGTAGGCTTTACCACATTTACATCAAGTTCTCCCCAGTACTTGGTATGATTTTCACCACATACCACTTTATGAGAAAATTGTACATTGGTCATATTCAACCAACAATTTTGATTTTGGGTCTCACAGTGTAAAACATGGGCATGAGGTCTTATGACAAAACTGGGCATAGGTTCAATAAGGGATCCATCAATCAATTCACATCGAATTGCAATATTATCACCTTGTGTTACCGTGAAGGGAGGGAACCTATTATTTTTACTGTTCAGCACTAAGGGGGCTTGTGCACCGGGGTGTATGATCACTGCTGTCAGCATAGGTGTTGCCACAGCGTTGATTTTAAACTTGTAAGTCAAACCTTTTAAACCTGACGGATCCGTTTGGTTGTTCTGCCAATTACATGTCACATGAAATGATCTGGTTAAAGTAAAGTTGTGCCAGCAATCAGTAGGTTCATCCTTACAAAGCTTTGTTACCTCCACATTATTAGTGTTAGGGTCCATTGTATAGTTACCAACATACTTCTGGCGACAGCACAATACAAAAGGGACATGTTCTTTACATCTCCACATCGTGTCAGGACAAAGTTCTGCTGTGATCTTGGGGTGCGCACTGCTTGTTATGTTGGGCTCTAAAAGGTTTCCAGTTATCACAATGGAGGTGGCTTTCTCATTAGAAAATCCTTCTACTTTCCTGCATCCTACCTTGACTTCCTCACCAATTGTCCCAGTCAGCATTCTGGTCCAATCATTTCGGTCCCAACCCCACTCATTTTGACGGTATACCTCTGAATCGCGCATCACCAAAGTCGCTAGGTTTGGGCGACGACTCCCAGGGTAGGATCCTTGAGCAGTGGTGTACCTGACGGTGGCTTCAGACCATGGCCACCCAACTGGATTTTGGCCATGGGAATTTGGCAGGATGCAGAGAAGTAATGATAATATGAACATGGTTATTTGATTTCCATGTCACTTGAAGTGTCCCCCGGGGTTCTCCTGTAATAACAAAAACAGTGAAATCTGCCACCTAGGGGCAGGACATTAGAATGATGGAATTATCCAGCGGGTATTTATCCGATGTTCCTTTCCCAGGGCATCAGATTCTATCCATGCAAATTTATTCAGAGAAGTTTTCAATACAAGTGGTACTTCTCCCACCGTGGGGAGATCTACCAATACAGGTTGCCCTAGGTAATGAGCTGGATTCTTGGGGTCATTTGGTCCTCCTTGTGAAGGAATGACACTTAAAGAATTTGGACAAAAAGCAGTGATTTTTGGGCATCCATTTACCCCCCATCTTTCATTGACACCTTGCACTGCTGTATGCAATCGGCCATCCCAGCCTCCCTCTTGAGGTTTCAGAAGTCGTTTCAAAAGGCCATTAGTTCTTTCTACAATTCCGTTAGCTTGAGGGTAATAGGGGGTGTGGAAAGTCCATTTTATCCCTTCACCTTTTGCCCATTCCTGGACCACTTTAGCGGTAAAGTGAGACCCATTGTCAGATTGGATTTCTTGTGGTTTCGGAAAGGTCCCAAACCATATTTGCAAAGCTTTGACAGTGTTTTCCCCTGTGGCTCGCTTAAAGGCCTCAGCTTGAACCAATCCAGATGTGATCTCAACTCCCACTAACACAAAATTTTTTCCTCCTGATTGTTTAAAAGGTCCGATGTAATCTACTTGCCAGGCATCCCAGAAGCCTTTGCCTGTCCTCAAATGTAGTGGGTCATCCTCTAAAGGATGTCTTTCTAGCCGTTTACGGCACTGCTCACAAGCTGAAATACAGGTTTTACACATTTCTCTGGTAACGGGCCAACCCCGTGTATGAGCTTCTTTGTATAGATCTTTTGCACCCGTGTGTTGTCTTTTAACGTGCAGCCATTCTAACAGGTGCTCCCAATCTTCAGTAATTTCATCCTTTTTTAGGGGACTTAATTTTGCTAATTCATCAGCCCTATTGTTCCATTCTCCTGCTGGATTACCATCTGTTTGGTGAGAAGCTACCCACCCTACAGCAAAATTTCCTTGACTTGCAATTTGTAAAATTTCTTGCCACTTCTCTTTCTGCCACACTGGAATTCTGTTAACTTCCCAATTATTCTGTTGCCAAAAGGGCAGCCATTCAGCACAGCCCTTATATGCTGCATAGGAGTCGGTGTAAATGCAAACAAGAGAGGTGTTCTGTGCCTCCCTCTGGAAAACACTCCAGACAGCTATAAGTTCCCCAATTTGGGCACTGCCTTCCCCCTCTGTGATGATCCGCTCTCCAGAAGAAGTGTGTAAAGCTACAGCTTTATATTTCCACACTTTCCCTTCACGTTTAGCTGAGGCATCAGTGAACCATGAATATGTCGATTGCTCGGGGGAAAAGGGAGGGGTAATGACTGAGGCAGGTTTGTCTTGGATGCCATCCAAGTTTTCTACCTCTTGTATTGGTAGGTTTTTCACAGCTCCTTCAGTTATTGAGAGGATGTTACAATAATGTTCAATCTGAGCATACCACTTCCTTACTGAGGCCCTCTGGGCCACCCCGTCAGGTGAGGGGGTGCCAGTAGTGACTGACTTAACTCCTTTGAAAGGACCTCTCAAGACAATTGGTTGTTGTTGTGCAATCATCTGCACTTCTATGAGAGCTAGGCTAACCACAAACAAGCCTTTTTCCCAGGTACTGTACCTCTTTTCAGCATCTCTGAAACCACAGGAATAAAAACCAACAGGCCATGTTGGACCCTCAGGACCCTGCTGCCATATGTGTACTGACAACTCTGAGGGGGCAAATCCCCCTTTCACCTGGAAAGGATCTGTAGGATGAATAGGGCCAAGGGCTTGCTGAGCAGTTGCTTCAAAAATCAGTAATTGCATTGTTTCTTCCTGAGCAGCAGTCCATTCCCATAAGTAGGCAGCTTTGTGGACACCTTCCAAAAGTTGGTCGGGGGTACAGACTATAGCTAAAGGGTCTCCCTTTTCCAAAGCATTACCTCTCCCGGCCCAGAAAGCTGCATTGTTTAAAACTTGTGTAAGGGAATGTTGTGGCTGGTTGCTCAAGGCTGGTGGAAGAGGAGGTGCGCTGGGTTGTTGGTCAGACAGATCTATTACAATAGGTTTGGGACAGGACCAATTAGAAACTATTTTGGCCAATTTTTCATAAGGCAATTTGTCCATTACTTCTTGTGGCACTCCCGTTTTCAGCCCTAGCAACCACAACTGCTGCTGGCTAGAGATGTGTTTTCCCCTTTCTGGTTTTTCATTAGGGGAAGCAATGTGCCTGACTCCTCCGGGTTTTTCGGGTTTGTCCTCTGAGTGTTTTACCGGTCCGTATTTTCTGCTGTAACTGATTAATTCCTCTGCTACTTCACTAAATTGTGTGCTAGGAGCAGCAAAAGGCGAGGAGTCAGTGGAGTCAGTGGAACCGGTTTGATCACTTGTATGTCCAAGAAATCTTTCAAGCCTATCTACCAGGGTGATAGATGCTATTGTTTTTTGGAGGAGAATTGCTGTTAGTTTAAGTGATTCTGGCAAACCTCGAATTAGGGGGGTCATAATCTCAGGTTTGACAGGCTGCTGCATTGGTGACTCATAGCCAGAAAATAATTTTCTCTCATGTATCATTTGCAAGCATGCAGCTTTGTGTATGTTTTCTAGGAGTTGGTCTGAGGTGCCGACAATTGCCAGAGGGTCATCCCTTTCAAGGGGGTTTAGTCCCCCTGCCCAGTAAGCTGCACGCTGTGTCAGGGACCATGGAGCACATGTATTTCCTGTTGTTAAGAAAACTCCATGTCCCCAATAGCCACTTGCTTCTTGTTCACTTAATTTAATTTGGTCACCTCCAGTGAGTGAAACTCTAAAAACATACTCCGTCTCTGATTCACTAGGGAGGCAGGAGTATTCCTTTTTTATTTTAGCTAATTCAGTGGCAGTGTATGGTATTTCTTTGGTGGTTATGTGGGGATCACGATCCTCCTCATTTATATAGTTATATTCTGTTTTAATGAGAGGTCTCAGGTTGGAACAACAGTGTTCCCCACAATTTTGCATGTGTACCAATTCCTTCTGAGGGTATATCTGTTTGATAGTGTATGACTCCTTTTTTTCTATTTCTTTAGGTGTTTCTATGGGGTTTAAATTTTTTCTTCGCTCTTCTGCAAGGGAAAACTGCAACAAATAAATCTGATTATCTTTCTGTTCCAATTGTTTTTGCAGAGCTTCTACCAAATTTTGCAGGGAGTCTATTACTGCATTTTCTTCACTTACCCGTTTAAGACGGGTTTCTATGGCTGCCGAAAGACAGGCCCCCAAAACTGAGCAAAGGATGGTTTTATTTCTGCCCAGTTTAAATCTAGCATCATGTTGCAAAGAATATATTCTATCTACAATGTTTTCAAAATTAAACCAATTGTTCTGTGCCCATCCTTCTCCGGCTGGGGAAGGTCTAGCACCATGTTTTGCAAGCAAAGCATAAAAAGCATCCTTATGTTTTTCAGTCATTTTGGTGAAGGGACAATAACCGCTCACAGGGAGGTATACTTAAAGTTACACACTGCACAGCTCACACTGTGACTCCCTTCCTTCCCTGAAACCGGTGAGGAGACCTATCTGCTTGGGAGGCACTCCTTAGTTACATACAACTGTTGTCTCCTCAACTACACCAAGCAGTCCACATATTTAACAACAACAACAACAACAACAAAAAAGTCCCATCTTTTGCACAATGAGATCTTTAAGGAAATCCTGATGACAGGGAATGCTCTTCGCCTGGGCGTATACAGTTTGTGGGAATTTTCCCTCGCCCCCCTTGCTTTCTAACAGTGCTCACCGAAGTGGCGTGCTAGGTGCGGCTGAGACGAGGGTCCTTCCCCTGTTACAAACTATATAAAACCACAACTCCTCTGTCTATCAAGATCCTGTCCGTGAGGCCAATTTATGTCAGGGTCCGCAAACATATGCGGGGAACCTGATGGTTCGTTTTAGGATCTCAGAGCGCAAAAGACACAGCAGGGGACAACTCAATACAACGAAAATGCACCTTTATTTAGTGCCACCAAAATGCGATAGTGGGAGAGAAAATAGAGAATAGTAAGAAAGATAGAAAAGAGGGTAAGGGGATTATAGCTACCAACGTGGAGGGCCGAGTCCTCGAGGCCGAGATGCCTATAGACGCGGTTGTTCTCCAGTGGGGTGATCACGAAAGTGAGCGGGGGTCTCCAGGGTTTTATAGGTTGGTCAAGGCGGGGACCAAAGCGAGTGGCACAAAGCCAAAGCAGGAGCCACCTGTGTTGAGGCAAAGCAAGGGGCCCAGAGCCAAAGCAGGAGCCACCTGCATGCAGGTTGAAACAAAGGAGAGTCACAGGGCCAGAACCAGAGCCACGTGTGTCGAGGTTGGGTGCTCAGGGACAAGCTGCACACCGTACGTGCCGTGCTCTGGTACGGGTGGACCAGCTTGGGCAAGCAGCCTTGGCTCAGTCCACTGTGACCAGTTCCATTGTTCTTGCACTCCGTTCTCATGGAGATGCATACCAGTCTTCCGAGACTTGGCAAACGTTCCACCTCAGCCAGGCCAGGGCTCCTTTCAGAGTCTGGGGTCTCAGTCCTCAGTCATTGGAGAAGGTCGTGAGGCATATCACATCCTTGGACAGACTCTGACAGATGGTCAAGAGCCCTGTGCTCAGAGGCAGTCCCAGCCATGCCATGGGGACATCCCAGAGCACCTTGGGCTGCAGTGGCACCCATCTGTCACAGGCACTCACGGGGGCTCCACGGTGACATGCCAGGAGTCCCCAGGCTGCCAAAGAGCCGGGATGTCCCAGACACTCACAGGGCTTCCTGTCATGGGCAGAGTGGGAGCTTCAGGCCAAAGCTTCATTTCTTCATTGCAGAAACTCCTGCTGAGTCATGAGGTGGAGAAATGACACCCAACAGCCACCATGGATCCTCAAACACCTCCAGGACACCTAGACTTTTAAAATTGCATCTAAGAGAGGAGAATGGGAGCAGCTGGACTCACACCTAGCCACATAATTTTTCCAAGGTTTACGTATAAAACATTAGACTGGTGAAATTGAACCAAAATGCTATTTGTCCCAAAGGATTAATGATGGAATACCAGATATATTTCTAAAAAAACAACCATGATTGACTCTGACCAGGATTAGACAGAAAGAATCATTCACACCACAGAGTAAATTAATAAAAAAAGTTGTTTGCTCAAAAGCACAGGAACTGTAACAATTAATAGAATATAGTGCTCTAGGAAGCAATTTTGAAGTAAACAAGGCCTTGTTGAAGCTGTTTGAGCCCACTGCAGGCAGAGCCTCCTGCTCCAGCAGGAACTGCCTTTCCTGTGCCAGGACCAGGGCAGATCCCGCTGCAGGAAAAGCCCCAGGCCAGCCCCAACACAGTGAAGGGCTCGGGCACAAGGGCAGAGTGCCGTGCTGGGAGCTGTGCCAGGGAGAGCCTGAGGCACCAAAGGCACCTTGGCAGCAGCAGCTGCTCCCAGGCCATGGCCAGAAGCCTCCCTTGGCCACCCGGCCTGGTGGCCACCACTGCAGAGCTGCTGCTTCAGGGCTCATTTGTGCCTGGGCTCTGCCCCAGCCCACAGAGTGTCACCTCAGCCCTGACTCTGGCACAGCCGCTGTGCCTGAGCCCTGCAGAGCCTAAAGGTCACCTGTGCCCCCCTGGCTCTGGCAGCCCCTGGGGCAGGGGGGAAAGGCCAGAGAAGGGGCTGGCTTTGGCTGCTGGATGTGGGCTCCAGCAGAGACAAGGAGGAGTCAAAAGAATGGATGGAGCCCAGTGAGCAGCCTCTTGTCTCCATGCAATCCTGGAATGGTTTGGATGGGAAGAGCTCTGAAGTGCTCATCTCCTCCAAACCCCCGCCATGACCAGGGACATCTTTCACCAGATGAGGTTGTTCAGAGCCCTGTCCCAGCTGGACTGGAATGTTTCCAGGGATGGGGCATTGACCACCGCCCTGGGAACCTCTTCTGCTAGATCACCAACCTCACCATCAAAAATATTCTCCTTATTCTCCGCACCTGAACCTCACTTCCTTTAGTTTAAAACCATCACCACCCTCTGTCCTATTGGGACAGGCCCTACTCAAACCTTTGTCCACCATTGCATTCCCAAAGACCCGGGTTTGCATGGCAATTGGCAGGACAGGTGAGCCAGGTGTGGTGTCCCAGGGAGGGCTGCCATGGAAACAGTGGCCAGCACTGCCCCTTTCTGTCTGCCTGAGCTGCCTTTGGCCCTGGCAGTGGCGTTTGCTGCTGGTTCTGCGGCACCTGAGCAGCCAGCGCGGCACAGGGCAGGTGGCCATGGCACAGCCCCCAGCAAGGGATCCCCTCTGCCTCTGGCCACTGACACCAGCCCTGAGCAAGGGGCCCAGGCAGTGGGCTCAGGCCACTGGCCATGGCCACAGCCCCTTGCCATGGCCCAGGGCAGCTTGGCATGCTGATCCACCCTCACTCCTGGCCCAGCCCAGGCCTGCAGTGCCCTTCCCCACAGCCTGTCTGCACAGAAGCACTTCCAGGGCTCTCTGCATTTCCCTTGCCCTCACTCTGGCCTCACTCACACACCTCCCAACAACCCACCTGCAGCTTGGAGCTGCAAGGAGTTCAAAGCTTGTCTGTCCTTCAGGAGTTGGTCTCATTCTGCCTTCAGCCAACTCTGGATTTGTGTTTATTGCAGAACTTCCTGTGTGTCTAAATCATTCCTTGCATGGTTCTGCCTTGGGGAAGGGGAACCTCCTTGGTGGCCCCTTGGACTTGGCACACACTTGAGCAGATTATCTGAAACTTCTATGTTTAAGATTGCTAAAAAAGGAAGAAAACCCCTCTTTGTCTGAGTGCAGCCAGTTCTGCAATTAAAGCAGGTCCCAGGTGAGTGAGGAGAGACAGGATGGGGTTGGGGGATTTGGAGCAGGGTGGTCTACACCAGGTCAGACCTCAAGGCACAGCTTCTCTGAGCATGCCAGACTACCTTGGGAGAGACTCTGCAATCACCTCTTCTGTAATGAAAACAGAAAAAAAACCACATCACTGAAAATAGGAATGTGGATTTCTTAGAAGCCCTTTCAAGTACTTCTCCATAAGTCTACGAAACAAATTTCCTAATGAACTGCAGCAGACCAGAGGGAAATCAAGGCACAGCCATGGTTTGTCAGGACTTGCCTTATCCTAATGAGCCCCGTGGTGCATTTGGTGCTGAGCGCTGGAAGCTCAGGGCCTGGGAGGAGATTGCACAAACCTTTCCAGGAGTCCAAGTCAGAGAAACACTCAAAATGTCTGGAAGTATTAACTGGTCCATCCCCAACACAGGCCCCTCATGGAGTCCTTGGAGGAGAGAATTGGAGTCCAGGATTGCACAAAAACCTCGCAGAGACTCAGTGTGGGAAGAAAATTCCAAAGTACCTTTAAAATCTTGAGTATCTTGAAGCATTAATGATACCCACTGAGTGTTGTTACTGGCTGAGAATCTCAGGGGACTCATTAAAGCAGATAATTGGAAGCCATGACTGCATGAACCTATTACACTCAGTGTCAAAAAAATGTTCTTTAATACTTCGGTCAGCCTGTAGTATTTAATGAGGCACACAGAGTATTTTTACTGACTAAGAATCCCAAGGGACTTGTTAAAGTAGATAATAATCACGGGGCCATGATTTCACAAACCTCACATAGAGTCACTCTTAAAGAGGAAACACCAAGTTCCTTTAAAACAACTGAAGTACCTTGAAGCATTAATGAGCCCCACTGAATATTGTAACTGACAAAGCCTCTCAAGGGACTAATTAAAGCAGATAATTGGAGACCAGGATTGCAGAGACCACTCAGAGACTCCAAGGCTAAAGTAAAACCTGAAGTCCTTTGAAAAACCTGCAGTCCCTGGGAGCATTAAGGAACCCCCCAGGGCCATTCCTGACCAAGGCTCCCCAGGGACTCCTTCCAGCACATCCTCCAGGCCACTGGCATGGGAGGGGGATGCTGAGGGCAGGACAAGGGGCTGACAGTGCCCAGCCTTGCTGGGGCTGTGCCAGGAGGCCCCAGGGCCTCAGGACAAGGTGTCTCCTCACAGCCCTTGGTGGCACAGAGGCTGCTGTACCCCAGGACACCAGGACTTGGCTTCTCTTTGTCCTCACCTGTCATCACTGCCTGCAGTTCTCTGCTCTGCCTGGGGCCTGGGGACACTTTTCGCTGTCGTGTCCCTCAGTGGGACCCATTAAAACTTCAGGAAACTTTGGAGTTGGATTCTGACTTGGAGCTCTTGAGAGGTTTCTTCATCTCCCTCTGAGGGACTGATGTTCAGGGCCTCAGCACCAGCCCCAAGAGGCTCATTAAAGTCCTTGTGCTGTGTCTGTGCTGCTATACTGGGCTGGGCTCCTGGCACAGAGGCAGCTCCTGGCAACCAAGAAGAGCTTAAAAACACATTTCTCTTGCTGAGCAGCTCTTCTCCCAGCCCAGCAGGGCTGGGGCACTGCCTGCAGCCAGCCCGGGCACAGCACACAGGCACAGAGAGCTTCAGTCACTCAGGGCTGGGAAGGGGCTGAGAAGTGACTGCAGGAGAATCACTCCCAGCCCTTGGCACAGGAACCTCTGGCTGCAGGACAATGCAGCTGCAGCTCCTGCAGTCATCTCCTACAGCTGGAACATGCCAATGCCTACAGACTCTGTGAGTACATTCTCTGATTGTGTCTTGTGTGGAGCAGCCAGGGGTGCCAAGGGCTGTCCTGCAGAGCAGGGTCCTGCAGCCCAGGGCACTGTGCTGGGGCAGGGACTCTGCTGCCTGCCAGGGACAGCTCTCAGCCAGCCCTGGGGGCTGCTCCCAGCACTGGGGGACAAGATCTGGGTGGAAGGAGACAGCTGGTAATGCTTGGAAGTGTTCTCCTTATGTGGTGAGTTTGCTGCATTGTTGAGGATGGCTCCTAACATGTTAACTGCAGAACCTTTCCAAATAGATTATCCAGGGATGATAAAGTGAGGCAGGGGCTGCATATATGGGAAGATCCTGCTCTCTAAATCTACTTGCCTGTGATGACTGGATGGGAAATTGCACATAGACGTTCATCTCTCAGTTCAAGTTGACTTAAAAGAACCAAACAGTTTTCTCTCAGATCTTAATAAACCAGGCAGTGAGAGAAATCAGAACAGGGTCCCTTGCAGGCAGCACCAGTGTCACTTTCCCAGCCTCCTCAGGGTTGCTCTGATTTTGCCATCAGATTCTGCAGAGGCAGAGCTGCCCCTGGGCAGTGCCTGAGCTGGGAGGGGTCTGCAGGGCAGAGCTGAGCCCCCAGGGCTGGGCTGGGCTCTGGCAGCACTGGCAGGGCCCAGCCCTGGGCACAGGGAAGCAGCTGCAGGTAGGGACAGCTCCAGGCAGCAGAGCCCTGGGCAGGCAGTGGGGGGAAAGTGCCACCAAGCTGTGCTGGGATATTGAAAGTCCTCTCCAAACTGAACTATTCCATGATCACTGTTTTTACAGATCCCCATGCCAAGACACTGCAAATGTCCAACAGCAGCTCCATCAGCCACTTCCTCCTGCTGGCACTGGCAGACAGGCGGCAGCTGCAGCTCCTGCACTTCTGCCTCTTCCTGGGCATCTCCCTGGCTGCCCTCCTGGGCAACGGCCTCGTCATCGCTGCCGTGGCCTGTGGCCACCACCTGCACAGCCCCATGTTCTTCTTCCTGCTCAACCTGGCCCTCAGCGACCTGGGCTCCATCCTCACCACTGTCCCCAAAGCCATGCACAATTCCCTCTGGGACACCAGGGACATCTCCTATGCAGGATGTGCTGCACAGCTCTTTTTCTTTCTTTTCTTCATTGGAGCAGAGTTTTCCCTCCTGACCATCATGTGCTACGACCGCTACGTGTCCATCTGCAAACCCCTGCACTACGGGACCCTCCTGGGCAGCAGAGCTTGTGCCCACATGGCAGCAGCTGCCTGGGCCAGTGCCTTTCTCTATTCACTGCTGCACACGGCCAATACATTTTCCCTGCCCCTGTGCCATGGCAATGCCCTGGGCCAGTTCTTCTGTGAAATCCCACACATCCTCAAGCTCTCCTGCTTGCACTCCTACTTCAGAGAACTGGGCCTCATTGCTGTTAGTGTCTCTTTAGCACTTGGTTGTTTTGTGTTCATTGTTTTCTCCTATGTGCAGATCTTCAGGGCTGTGCTGAGGATCCCCTCTGAGCAGGGACGGCACAAAGCCTTTTCCACCTGCCTCCCTCACCTGGCCGTGGTCTCCTTGTTCGTCACACCTGGCACATTTGCCTACCTGAAGCCCCCCTCCATCTCCTCCCCATCCCTGGATCTGGCCCTGTCAGTTCTGTACTCGGTGGTGCCTCCAGCCCTGAACCCCCTCATCTACAGCCTGAGGAACCAGGAGCTCAAGGCTGCAGTGTGGACACTGATCATTGGATGGTTTCAGGAACATTAAACTGCTGACCAATTTTTGCAAATCACTTCTAATAAAAGTCATATTTGATACTTTTTGTTGTTTCATTTTTGAGGTTCTTTTTCTTTGTTTTACACCTTTATTCTTGTCCACAAAGAAATGTCATTTTTTGTGCCATTTCTCATTTTGTTTCTCTCCCCCTACCCTGTGGCCACAGACTGTGTCAATTATGGGCTGTGCTCTTGGTGGCTTTAAAGGAACTCAAGGATCTCCCAGCCATGGTTTCTGCAGAGATGCCCCTTTTGTTCCCTTCTCTGCAGCTGCAGCAGCAATGTCTGTGTGCAGAGCTGGGGGCAGATCAGGGCTGGCACAGCAGCTGTGGCCAGGAGCAGCAGCCCTTGGTGTTGGCAGTGCTGCTCCCGTGGCCCTGCCCCGCTGCCCTCCTGGCCCTGGTGTTGCTGTAGGGCCTGAGTGCTCTCGGGGCCGGGCACAGGGCTGGGGGTGGCAGTGCCGGGGCTGCAGCAGGGACAGGCCATGGGCACTGCTGGGGCAGCGCTGACGCCTCAGGGCAGGGCCTGGGGGCTCACAGCAGCAGTGGCTCAGGAGCCCCTGTTTGCACTGCTCAGAGCAGGCCTGAGCACCCCCATGGTGTTGATGTGGGGAGATGAACCTGAGGGAGCACAAATGCCATCAGCCCCTGTTGCGGAGTTTTTAATATTTGGAATGAGGTGTGAGCAATTCCAGACTGGGCCCTTGGCCTGCAAAATCTGTGGGCCTTTGTGGCGCAGTGAAAATTCAAGTTGTGGCGCAGCAACAAATTCACCTCTCTCTCTTAAGGTATTCCGCATTCTAACGGGTGTTCATATGTATTTTTATAGTGGTAATACGGAAGCCTCCTTAAGTCAGCAAATGTGTACATTTTTTAAGTGCCTTGTAATGTCAATAAAGTTGCAAGAGAATAAAAATGAAGGGACAAACAATAAACGCCAGTGCTGCATGAAACACAGTCTCGGTGTGAGTATCATAGCTCAGCCCAACCTCTAAAAAGGGACCCCAACTTTAAGCCCCTGGGGCCAGGAGGGGCGGGGGACAGGAGGGAAACCACTCAGCTTTGTCGTGGCCTCTAAAATCAGCCAGAGAGTTTGTTCCCATCAGCTGTGAGTTTCCTGTGCCACTGCAGACATTCTTGCTCAGAGCCAGGGCTGACTGGCAGCTGCCCCCAAGCTGCCCTCAGCATTTCCTTTGCTTCACCTTGGCTTTCTTTTCTCTTCCTGCTATAAGTTACTCCCTCTTGCCCACCCCTGTTCCATCCCGTTCAAACTGTCCATTCTTGTCTTTCCTTTCCTCTGATCCAACTCCCCATTTCAGTCTCTGAGTTGGCACCATGGGGACATCCCTTGGGGAGCAGGATCATCCTCCAAGTGCTTCAGGAATTGTCTGCAGGCTCCTGCAGTGCCTGGTGCTGCTCCTTGCCAGAGGCACCACAGCCCAGGGGGGCACATCTGGGCTGCTGTGTCTGGCTGTGGGGCTCCCTGTTCTGGGCCATGAGGACGAGCTGCAGAGGCTCTGCAGGACTGACAGGATGGGCTTTGGTGCTGTGAGGGGAAGCTGAGGGAGCTGGGCTGCTGCACCTTCTGAAGAGGAGGCCCAGGGCTCATCCTGCAACTGCTGCAAGGGTGGTTTCAGAGAATCACAGAATCAGCAAGTCTGGAAAAGACCTTGGACATCATCAAGTCTATCCTGTGCCCTTACACTGCCTTGTCTCCCGTGAGCCTCTTCTTCTTCAGAATTAACAACCTCAGCTTTGTCAGCCACTCCTCACAGGACTTGTGTTCCAGACCCCTCACAGTCTTGTTGCCCTTCTCTGGACACACTCCAGCCCTTCCATGTCCTTCCTAAATTGGGGGGCCCAGAACTGGACACAGCACTCGAGGTGCTGCCCAACCAGTGCTGAGCACAGGGGAAGAATCATTGCCCTGGTCCTGCTGGCCACATGATTCCTGACCCATAGGAGTGCCAGGGGTTGGATCGGGGACATGGTGTGGACGCAGTGAGGCAAAGCCATGAAGGGTCTTGATTTTCATATCTGTTCAGACTCCATTAGAAGGTGCTAGAGTCAGTATCAGTTGGACATTGCTGATATCAATCTCTACACAGGAAAAGAAAACTTTACAGGACAAAACCTTTTTCTCTGATGTTTTCAATATAGTTTATTCACTTTGAATGCACTTCTCAAATCCAATTCACCACAGAAGAATTGAAAACTTTAATTATTCACAGGGGCGTTTCTTGTTCAAGTGTTTTTAACAGATGTTAAGTGCTTTTCTCACTGAATTCCTGACTGAAGAGCTCAAGAAATAGAAGCCTCTGGAGTGTAAAAGTTCATCGGCAACCTCCTAAAGGTGGTGGAACCATCCTCATTAGAGCGACAATGAACAGAAATGGGCACGGCTTTGTGGCTGCCCCAGCTTTGGGATGGGCCCTGGGCCTGGAGCAGGAGCAGCTCTGGAGGGCCCCAAGGCCGGGGCTGTTGTGCTGGCCTGGGCAGATGGGATGGCAGCAGGGGCTGCAGAGCTCTCAGCACCTCAGGGACAGGGGAGCAGGGCACACAGGGAGCCTCCTTTTCCCTTCTTTTCCCAGCACCTTCCCCATGGCTGGGGCTGAGCCCTCTCTGAGCTGCAGCTGCTGCTGTGCCCTTGCCAGGGGCTGAGGCCGTGGGGCCCCTGCCCAGAGCAGCCTGCCCTGAGCAGAGCTGTGGGGCCAGAGCCGGCTGGGCTGGGCTGGGGAGAGGCCCTTGGTGCTGCACAGAGCTCAGGGCAGCTGGCAGAGCTGGCAGGGAGCTGGGCTGGGCTCAGAGAGCCTGGCACAGAAACCATCAGTGTCCATCTCAGCCTGTGGCAGCGTGCAGGGGCAGGACTCAGCCCAGGCCGTGTGGGGCAGGGCCAGCGCCTGTGGAAGGCATTGAAAACAGGCAAGTGGCCCAGAGAGGAGGCTGCTCTGTGCCCTTGGTGGCATGGGCACAGCAGGGAGGGGGCCCAGGACATTTGTCCCCAATGCCAGCCTCTGTCCCCAGGCGTTGGCAGCCCCGGCTGCCCAGCCCAGGTTTGCGGGGCCCTTTGGCTGTGGCCCAGCTCCATCCTCCTGCGGGGCTCAGGGCCTGTTGGCGGCCATGGCCAGCCCTGCCCGGCCTCTCTGCTGGCCCAGAGCCCGGCAGAGCCCGGGGCAGGGCTGTCTGTGCAGGCCCACAGGGCCCACGGGCTGTGCAGGAGCTGGCAGAGGCTGCCCAGCAGGGAGGCCATGGGGCACAGAGCCCCAAGGCTGCTGTGGCCCCACGGCACAGGGGCCGTTCCCACCCGCAATGCTCCTGTCCTGCCCTGGGCCTGCACAGGGGCTGTGGCACCATGGCTGGGCCAGCGCGGCACAAAGGGGCCACGCAGCCGCTGCCGGGGCTGACAGCAAGGCCAGGCACACACCAGGAACTGCTGGCCATTGCCTGCGCTGGCCAGGGCTGACTGTGCCAAAGGCACAGCTCAGCTGCCCTTGGGGGCTGCAGGAAAAGTGCAGAGCCCAAAGAGCCTCCATGGCTGTGCTGGAGACCAAGGCTGGAGCAGGGAAAGGCAGGGCTGCAGTGAGATGGGGAGGGAGACTGAATTCCAGTAGACATTGTTGTCAGGCCCTGGAAGGCGTGGAGAGAAGCCTTCACAAGGCTCAAAGCGGAGATGTCACCAGTTATACAACCTTCTCCACCTGGTGAGCACACACAAGGTTTGTTCTTCAAAACCCACTGGCCTATGGAATTGCACAATGTCCATTGTGTAAGAAGGAGACATGGAAAGTGACCAGCTCCAGTTGTGCCAACATTGAAAAGTTCACTAGGCAGTCAGATGTAACACTGGCAGCACCAACCACCTGGGACCAAAGAGACCTCCAGTACAGAAAAACACATTTGTGAAGGAGAGAAAAATATGTAATGATTTCAGGGAAGTGATTCTCATATATAAGTTTATTCTGTGACAATCACTGAATATCTCTGTAAAAGGCAGTCTGTAAGCAGGAACTTTCCTGTATTCCGCGTGTACACCTTTGGGAGGAGTTATTCCCCATTGTGCATCTGGCTGAAAAAAGAATGGTGCTTCTTCCTACTCCCTTGGTGACAAGCAGTTTCTTTTATTTTTACTCAATTCTGTTAGCAGTGCCACAATGGCCTGTCACTTCCATGGGGTCCCATAGTGCCACAATGGCCCCTGGATTCCATGAGACCTTGTAGTGTCATAATGATCTCCTTGGCTCTGCAGTGTCACAACTGGACTCTTGGTTACATGAGACCCCAAAGTGTCCCAAAGGATCCTTGTTTCCATAAGGCCTCACTGTGTCACCCTATTCTCATCAGTTCAATCAGGCCCCACCGTGTCCCACTGGTCTGTTTGGCTCTGCAGTTTTAAAATGGCCCTTGGTTCCATGAGGCCCTGCAGTGCCACACTGGCCCTTGGTTATGCAAGACGCCACAGTGCCACAAGGATCCCCCTGTTTTTACGAGGCCCTGAAGTGTCATAATGGCCCCTTGGTTCCTTGAGCCTTTCAGTGTCACAATGGCCCCTTGGTTCCTCAGTATCACAAAGGACACTTGGTTCCATGAGGCGTTCTCTGTGGTACAATGGATCCATGGTTCCATGAGGCCCCTCAGTGTAACAATGGTCTCTTGGTTCTGCAGTGTTCAATGGTTCCCTTGTTCCTTGAGGCCCCAAAGTGTCAGAATGCTCTCCTTGGTTCCAAGGGGATCTGCACTATCACCATGGGTGTTTGGTTCTGTGAGATGCCACCTGTCACAATGCTCTCCTTGTTTTTGCAGTGTCACGGTGATGTCCTTGGTTCCTTGGGGCTCTGCTGTGTCACAATGGCCCCTTGTTTCCATGGGGCACCCCAGGGTCACAAAGGTCTCCCTGGTTCCACAGTGCGACAATGCACCACCTTCATGCTGGAACGTGTCCTGGCCCTGCAGAGGCCCACAGCTGAGCCGACATGGGTGGGTTTTATCTCCTGGGCACTTCCCAGTCTAGCCCAGCTCAGCCTAGCTCTGCCCACCTCCCCTGCCCTGAACCCAGCCCAGCCTAGCCCAGGTCAGCTCAGCCCAACCCAGCTCAGCCCAGCTTCTGCCCAGCAGCCCATCCTGGGTGAGCCCCATGGCAGTGCCTGCTCTGGCGTGCTCCAGCACTGGGGGAACTCTCCCCACAGCCCTGGCCCCCTTGAAGGGCTCAGCAGCTGCTGAGGAACAGAGAGGGAGGTCAGCCTCCACATCAGCCCCAGGGCTGGAGCTCCCCATGGCAGGGGAAATGGAGCTCAGGGACAGTGCAGGACTCCTGGCTCCAGGAGATGCCCAGCACAGGCTGCCTCTGCCCACCCAGTGCCAGCCCCTCTCCCCAGGCCAGCACAGCAGCCCTGGGCAGGGGAGAGAGGGGCCTGGCCAGAGCTGGTGCCTGCAGCAGCAGCAGCTTCCTCTGCATTCCTCCCTGCAGGCACAGAAACGCTCCCTTGCTCTTCTCCCTGGACATCCCTTTCCCCAGCTGAGCGTGCCCTGGCTGGCCAGGCTGGCTTGTCCTGCTGCCCCAGCCCCTGCTCCCCACAGGGCCCTGAGCTGGCACTGCTGCTCAGGACACACCAGGTTCTGCTGCTGTCCATGGTCAGGGCTGCAGGGAAGCAGCAGCTCCAGGGGGAAGGTTGCAGAAAGGCTCTGGGCACTGAGGCTGAGAGGGGCAGCCCAGGGTCTGCAAGTTCTCTGTGTGGGAGCTGAGCTCGTGACCCCTTGAGCCCTCCCCAGTGCTGGGGCTGCACCTCAGCTCCAGAGGAGATGGGACACATGGGAGCAGAGACAAAGAATTCCTGCTGGATTCTTTATTGTCTTTGCTTCTACAGGTGACCTGGAGCCAAATATAGAGGAGGTGTTTTGTGTCAGATCACACTGGCAGAGTGATAGGAATACTATTATTTAGCTGAAAATAATATGTCATGCAAAATACACAATGAGGAAAAAAAGACACCTATGATCAGAAGAGTATCTGAGTTTTTCAGAGAACAAGAGACTCATTGATGTTCGAGTAGTCAAAGCTTTTTTAATCCTTTCCTTAGGGCCTCTTTGAGATGAGAGGTGACCACCAGAAGCTGAGGCCAGCCAGAGCTCTCTGTCTTGGTAGCTTCTGTCTGCCAGAACCTTTCCATATAAGGAATTTTTTTGAGACAGTATCAGGTTTGGCCACAAGTCGATGGAAGTATGGATGATTCTTTTCCACAGGAAGGAAAGCACAGAGCCTCAGTGCTGCAGGGGCTGATGAGAGGCAGCCCTCAGAATTCCAAGACCATCTGGACCTGTCAGGTGGTCCCTGGGAGGCCAAACCAGACAGATCTGTTCCATGCTCCCTTGGTTCCATGAGGCCCTGTAGTGTCACAATATTCTCCTTGCTTCTGAGGTGTCCCAATGGCCCCTTGCTTCCATGAGGCCCAGCAGGGTCACCGTGGTCCTTTGGTTCTGTGGGGCCCTGCAGTGTCACCATGGTCTCCATGATTCCCTGGGGCCTTGCAAATGTCACAATGGCCTCCATGGATCCACAGTGCCCTGCAGGGTCACAATGGCCCTTTGGTTCCACGAGGCCCTGGAATGCCACAGTGGCCTCCTGGTTCCACAAAGCCCTGCTGCTTCACACTGGCCCCTTGGGACCATGCAGCCCAGCAGTGCCACAGTGATCCCCTTGGTTCCGTGAATTCCCACAGTGTAACAATGGTCCCTTGGGTCCATGAGGCCCTGAAGTGTCACCATGGACTCCACTGGAAGGAAAGCACAGAGCCCCAGTGCTTCAGGGGCTGATGAATGACAGCCACCAGAGTCCAAGGCCAACTAGATCTGTCTGTCCTGGCAGCTTTCATCTGGGGGCAATGGAATAAATATCTTGGATTCTGTATCTGAGATATATGGAATTTTGAGGGCAGAATCCAAATTTCAGCCATGAGTGCCAGGATGAGGAGGCCGGTTCATTCCCATAGGAAGGAAAGCACAGAGCCCCAGTGTTTCCAGGGCTGATTAGGGGACACCACCAGAGACAAGGGCAAGCCAGACCTGTCGGTCCTGGCTTCATTTGTCTGGGAGAAAGCCTTGCATACAGTGAATTCTGAAAAAGTACCAATTTTGGCCATGGGTGCCTGGGCAGGAGGGATGGTTCTTTCCCATAGGAAGCAAAGGCCAGAGCCCCAGTGTTTCAGGGGCACATGAGAACAGATCCTCAACATGCCAAGGTCAGTTGAGTCAGTCAGGCCAAGCCAACCAGACCTGTCACCTGTTCCCTTGGATCCGCAGGGTCCCACAGTGTCACAATGATAGTTTCATATTGCAACCTTCGTTCCACAGGGCCCCGCTGTGTCACCCTGGCCCCTTGTTCCCATGGGGCCCCTTAGTGTCACAATGGTCCATTGCTTCCATGAGGCCTTGCAGTGTCAGAATGGTTTCCTTGGTTCCCTGGAGCTGCACAATGACACAGGTGGCCCCCTTGGTTCCATGAGGCCACTGAGTGTGACAATGGTCTCCAGCATTCCATGAAGCCTTGGAATATCACAACGGACAATTGATTGCATGAGTCCCACGTTGTTCCATGAATCCTAAGATCCATGGGGCCCTGGTTCTGCACTAAAGGAATGGCCCCCTGGCCCCTTGGAGCCCCAGAGTGTCACTATTGTCCCCTGGGTTGCATGAGGCCCTGCAGTGCCACAATGGTCCTTTGGTTCCACAGGATCCCATGTAACATACTGGTCTCCATGGTTACATGAGGCTGAGCTGTGCCACAAGGGCTGCCCTGGTTCCATGATGCCCTGGAGTGTAACAAAGCTCTCCTGGGTTCCATGGTGTCAGTACAGCCCCTTTGTCCCATGGAGCCCCACAGTGTCACTATGGTCCCCTTGATTCCATGAGGCCCTGCTGTGCTACAGTGGCCTCTTGGTTATACAAGGCCCTGCAGTGTCACAAAGGTGACTTGGTTCCCATGGCTTCCAAAGGGTCATAATGGTCTCCAGTCATAATGGTCATAATGAGGCCTCACGATGTCCCAATGGACCCTTTGTTCCAGGGGGGGCCCGCAGTGTCACAAGGCTGCCTTGGCTGGACGAGACCCTGCAGTGTCACAGTGGCCCCTGGGTTCCAGGAGTTTCTGTACTGTCAGCAATGGTTCCATTGTTCAAACAAGGCCTGGCTGTGTCACAATGGACTCTTGGTTCCATGAAGCCTTTCTCTGTCACAATGTACTTTTGATCCCATGAGGTTCCAGAGTGTCCCCATGGTCTCCTTGGATCTGCACTATCACAATGGACCATTGGTTCCATGTGGCCCTGCTGTGTCAAAAACGAGTTTGGTTTCAGGAGATTCCAACGTGTCACAGGAGCCTCCTTGGTTCTGTGAGGCCCCTCTGTCACCAAATCTATGAAATATCAGAATAAGACTCCTGAACACTGCCTTGCAATTAAGAGGGCATCACTAATTTAGGCTTAGGTCTAAGGTGTGGTAACTGATAACCTCACATGGACATGTGATTCTAAAAGACTGGTACTTATATAGCATTGCAACCTCTGTATTCCAATTTAGCCATTACCATAAAACCAACCCCAAGGTCCCAGATTCAGTTGTTGTTTTTTCCTATCAGTGGACTCTTGAGCCAGATGTGTTCTTCTTGTCTTCCAACCATCCTTGCTGGCAAAGCAGGCCCTACACGCCTTGTTCCTGTGCCAAAAATTCACAGGCATGGTAAATGTTGAATGAACCCTCCTGGTTTCAAGCCCAAGGCTCTGTGTGGCCAGGCAGAGGCAGGCAGGACGCAGAGCTGTCAGCAAAGGAAGGGGCCAGCCAGGTGGGGCAGCCGGGGGGTGACGACAGCCTGCAGGGACAGAGGCACAGGGCATGGACACTGTAGGACAGCCTGGGCTGCACAGGGCACAGGGTTTGCTCAGCATCAGAGACACCTTTCCCTGCTTTGTCCCCACCTGTCACCACTGCCTGCAGTGTTCTGCTCTAACTGGAACGTGGGGACACTTTCTCAGCCATGTCTCTCACTGGGTACCATCAAAACTTCAAGAAACTTCGGAGTTTCAATCTCCCTTCAAAAAGTTCTCCAAAAGTTCTTGAAAGAGTTCTTGAAAAGTTTTTTAAACTCTCTCTGAGGCTGACACCACTGTAAACAACACCAAATCCATGGGAGGGTCATTAAAGTCCTTTCTCAGTCGAGTCCCTCAGTGGGACCCATTAAAACTTCAAGAAACTTTGTAGTTTGTATGTGACTTTGGATTCTTGAGAGATTTATTTCACTGACTCTCAGGGACTGATGTTCAGGGACTCAGCACTAATCCTCCAAGAGGCTCATTAAAGTCCTTGTGCTGTGTCTGTGCTGATGAGCTGGGCTGGGCTCCTGGCACAGAGGCAGCTCATGGAAAATAAGAAGAGCTTAAAAACACATTTCTCCTGAGGAGCAGCTCCTCTCCCAGCCCAGCAGGGCTGAGGGCACTGCCTGCAGGTACCTGAGAGGGGTGAAGCAGACAGAGGCTTCAAGAAACTGGAAGGACAATTCTGAGATTATTCACAGAGAAATCCTCACAACCTTTGAAATCTCTGAGTTTCTTCATGGAGAAATGTTCACCACTTCTGACACAGTAAGTCTCTGGCTGCAGGGATCTCCTAAAGCTGCCCCAGGACAGGACTGACAGCACTGTAAGGATGGCTCTGCTGCCCTTTCTGCTTTGGGGGAGGATGTGCTCCAGAGCAGGGCTGCCTTGGGCACCATCAGAGGGACAGGGCAGGACGGCTCCTGCTGCCAGGGACAGCTGCAGGGGCTGGAGCTGGGGCTGCAGCCAGGGCTGCCCAGGGCTGCCGTGCAGAGCAGGTGCTGCAGCCCTGAGGGCTCTTGGCCAGGCCAGGGGATCGGCCACCTGCCAGGGGCAGCTCTCAGCCTGCCTGGCAGCTCCCCATGGGCTGTGGGGAGAAGTTGGAGGTGGAAGGAGCCACCCCCATCAGGGCAGGTTCCTCCTGCTGTGGAGATGGTGCTGCATGGCCAGGGCTGCTCTCAGCTTTCTCCTAAAGGAAAGGGAAAGGGGCTGTCAGGGTTGTCGGTGTCACTGACACTGCTGCACTGTCACCCTGGGGATCAGCAGATCTGCCTCAGAGCTCCCTCAGAAAGTGCTTCCTCACCCTCCTCTACCTACAGACAGCACCAGCAGCAGCCTGGCTTGCAGCATCTCTGATTTTCTGGGGTGGCCTTAAGGCCCTGCTGCCAGGGAGATGCCCCTGGGCAGTGGCCTGTACTGGGAGGGGTGTGCAGGGCAGAGCTGAGCCCCCAGGGCTGGGCTGGGCTCTGGGACCACTGGTAGGGACAAGGCTTTCATAGAGAGAAACAGCTCCCAGTAGGCACAGCTCCAGGTAGTGGAGAGTGAGACAAGCCCTGGATATCCCGTCCTTTACAGCAACACAGAAAAAACAATGGAGAGAAGGGTTTAGGGAAATTCATTTTGAAATTGCAGCTTTAGGATTTTGTACTTTACTTTACAAGCGTGTTTTACATGAATCACCCTGAAATAGAGGGAGGTGATATGAGGGAACAGAACCTGTAACAGGACCAGCAGGTCTGACTGCACTGGGGCACAGGCTCTGTTTTCCCTCTGGGCTCCCCAGTGTTCAGGTTGAGAGCAATGCTGAAGATCAGGCAGTAATTCAGCAGCAGCAGAAACTTGTACTCAAAAATATTTAGAAAAGTTCCCTCAAAGGAGGAAAAGTGATTTTGTTGGGATTCTAAAAACAATACATAGGATTGACTCAAAGAAGATGGTCCCAGCTTGTCAATGTTTTCTTTCAATAGTCCACCATGCCCAGAGTGAGGAAATGCCTAACAGCAGCTCCATCAGCCACTTCCTCCTGCTGGCACTGGCAGACACGCGGCAGCTGCAGCTCCTGCACTTCTGCCTCTTCCTGGGCATCTCCCTGGCTGCCCTCCTGGGCAACGGCCTCGTCATCGCTGCCGTGGCCTGCGGCCACCACCTGCACAGCCCCATGTTCTTCTTCCTGCTCAACCTGGCCCTCAGCGACCTGGGCTGCATCTGCACCACTGTCCCCAAAGCCATGCACAATTCCCTCTGGGACACCAGGGACATCTCCTACGCAGGATGTGCTGCTCGGCTCTTTCTCTTTGTGTTCTTCATCTCAGCAGAATATTTCCTGCTCACCATTATGTGCTACGACCGCTATGTGTCCGTCTGCAAACCCCTGCACTACGGGACCCTCCTGGGCAGCAGAGCTTGTGCCCACATGGCAGCAGCTGCCTGGGCCAGTGCCTTTCTCAATGCTCTCATGCACACGGCCAACACATTTTCCCTGCCCCCGTGCCATGGCAATGCCCTGGGCCAGTTCTTCTGTGAAATCCCACACATCCTCAAGCTCTCCTGCTCACACTCCTACTTCAGGGAAGGTGGATTCATGACATTTTCCATCTTTTTAGGATTGTGTTGTTTTGTGTTCATTGTTTTCTCCTATGTGCAGATCTTCAGGGCTGTGCTGAGGATCCCCTCTGAGCAGGGACGGCACAAAGCCTTTTCCACCTGCCTTCCTCATCGGGCTGTGGTCTCCCTGTTTGTCAGCACTATCGTGTTTGCTCACCTGAAGCCCTCCTCCATCTCCTTCCCATCTCTGGATCTGGCCCTGTCAGTTCTGTACTTGGTGATGCCTCCAGCCCTTAATCCCCTCATCTACAGCTTGAGGAACCAGGAGCTCAAGGCTGCAGTGTGGGCACTGATGACTGGATGGTGTCAGGAACATTAAACTGCTGTGCAATTTTTGGAAATTACTTTTAATAAAAGTCATCTTTGATACTTCTTGTTGGTCTGGTAGTAGGGTTTTTTTCTGTGTTTTGTATTTTTAATCTTGTCCACAAAGAATTGTCATTGTTTGTGCCTGTTTTTGTTTAGGGTAGATTTGGGAGGAAATTTTTGAATGGGGTTTTTTTGGAGAGAAAACTTTTTTTTTTTTTTGGAAAAGAATTTTTAGGTAGAAAAGTGGGGAAAACTATTTATTTGGCAAACATAATATTTACAAGCATAAGGAATGAATAATATGGAATGAAATAATAAAATTCTTTGCTTTTTTGAAGGGAGGTGGCAAAATTGAGAATTTATTCCCGGATTAGTTTAGATTTTTTTATTTTTATATTAATTTTGGTTTTTTGTTGCTGGAAAATGTTGAGGTTCACGGCCTGTGGGCCGTGGGTCTAAGATTTTGGTGATTTTTTGCGTTTTTGATTTTAGAGTAGATTTAAATAGTTAATAAAAACCAACCAACCAACAAACAAACAAAACAAACCTAGTTCAGGAAGCTTTTTTGTTTTAGTTAGCTAGATTAATTAATAGGAAAAAAATCTTTTTCTTTTTGGCTGTTGTTTTTTCATTTGATGAACATGCATAGTTTCAAGGAAGGAGAAGAAAATGCAGAGGAGTGAACATTGTTTTTTAAAACAAACTGTGTGGGGTTTTTTGGTTTGTTTGTTTTACTTTTCAAATTAGTTTTAAAGTTAGAGAGCACATGGTACATACAGAACAGATGATTGGGGATAGAAGTATTCTAGTCACTTTAGGACATTCTACTGTATTAATATATTGTTAACTTACTAAAACTGTTTGAATTCTAACTTTATAAACACATAGATTATATATGCATATATCTATATAATAACAATATATAGTTATACACAGATAAAGGCATTATGAACTTATTTAGTTAGGAATTACTTTTTTTTGAGCTGCTAATTTAATTTGATTTTGATACTTTTATTTTTGTTGTTTGATTTATTTGTTCATTGCTTGTGCTTTTTACAAGTTTTATTTATGGGTATATGAGTATTTATAAGGTGGAGTTTTATAGTTATTTTTTATTTTAAAATTTTATTTTATTAAACAAATATTCTATTAAATAAATATCTATTTAATAAAATAAATATAATAACTAAATATAGTTTTTACCTATTTTATTAAATAAATATTTATTTAATATTTAGAAAATATATTTATTAATTAATTATAAATATAATTATTAAAAATACTAATTTTTAGTAATTTTAATTAACTATATTATAATTAATTAATAAATATTAATTTATTTTATTTTTATTCTAAAAATACAAAATATTTTTTATAGCATTTTTTTTTTTATTAGCAGTTAAGATGACTTTTTTTATGCTGCCAGTTGGGGGTTTTGTACTTTTAAAATTATTTTTATAGAGTATTAGCTACTATTTATGAATTAGAGTTGAAGTAGAGATTTGGCTATTTTTTTTAGAGTTTAGGGTTAATTGAACAGCTTCGAGTTTAGTAAGTTGTCTTTTTTTTTTTTTAATTAGCTTGTGCCATTTATTGTGTGGGATTTTATATGGCTGGTTTTACTTTTGGTTTATTTTTATGATGCAACAGGAATTGTCACTGAAAAGAGCGTAGTGTGCGTTTTTTGCTGGTAGTTGGTTTTACGGAGGAGTTTTTTTAGTAGATGGTATTTGGTTTTGTTTTTTTTAATTTATGGGACTGAAAGTTTTACTTTTAGGTTAATTTGTAATTTTTTTTTAAAAGTTCAGGATGATTTAGTTTTTTAATTAAAAACTGTGCTGTGTGATGAGAGTAATTTATTTACTCTATGTGCCATTGGTGGTATGGTGGGTAGAGGGAACTGTTGCTTTAAATATTTACTTTAGCACTGGTAGTTGGGGTGCTCAGAGGAATTCTGGTTCAGTGTTTATAATTTTTGAAGCAGTTTGGATGTTTTTATAGGCTGCTAAAATTCCCCTCCCTGTTGGAGGGTGGTTGGTTTTAGACTTTTTCTAGTTTTGACTTCAGAATTTTAGTGGCTGGTTTTGAGCCTCCCCAGGCATTTTTTGTTCAAGGTTTTAGGGCAGACTCTGGCTCCTGGCTGTGGAGTTGAGTATGTTTTTTACATTTGGGTTTGTTTTGATTGGGCTAAGGGCTGTGGTTTGAGCAATTTTTTGTATGATTTGGGCAAAGGCGTGTTGCTGTTAAAGGTTTTATTGGAAAGTGTTTTTTTTGTGGGTAACCAGGAAGAGAGGGTTTACAATTTGGTTGTACTTAGGAATGTGTATTTTTTCAAAGCTTATGGTGCTTAGGAAAGCTTGTGGGGTTTTTTGTTGGTTAGTGAAGACATTGCTGTGATTTTGTTGATGACATTAGTGGGAATTTGATGCTGTCTGTTTTTTTTACTTAATTTTTAGAAACTGGATTTTTTGAGCAGTTTTTTTAACTTTTTTTTTTTGATAGCAAAACTAGTATTTAGGAGAATCTGGATGATTTTTTTTTTCAAATACTTTAGCTGCAGTGTTTTTTTATATAATTTTTTGCATATATTTTTTGCAGAATGATTTATTGATGTGCTGCAGATGTTTTGGAGTTAAGCATTGAATTGTTTGTTTTATGGTTTTTTATTGGGTTTGCTGTATATAGAGATTGTCTGCATATAGATATTTTTGTGCTACGCTTTTTAGGACCTGTTCCCAGAGATTGCAAGGGGTAGCCTCCCTCCTTATTTTTTGGTCTATAACTGGATTATGTGACAGGGATTTTAAATACTTTGCTTCCGTGCTGTCTAGCATTGTAGTTTTGCTTGCAGCATTTCAAAGATGGATTAACTACCTAATTATAGATTTATCTGGTTGTTGTGTGTAATTGTTTATAGGCTTTGAAGGTCTTTCGGGGAAAACGACTTAATAGTGGGGTTTGATTTGGTGCCAGCTGGTTGTGCTCCTGACTTTGTGTTAGTTAGTTTTGCTTTTGTCTTTGTGCTAGTTGGTTGGGCTTTTGATTTTGTGTTAGTTTGGTCGGCTTCTGCTCAGATGTCACTTGGTTTGGCATTTGATTGGGTGTTGGTTGGTTTGGGTGTGATTGGGTGTTAGTTGGTTGGGCTTCTGATTGGGTGCTGTTGGGAGGCATTGAGGGGTTTTTACTTGCATTATTGTTTACTGGTTGATTTGTTTTGTCTGTGTGCTTCTTTGCTGGGGCCACTGCCAGTGTCTTAGACTCACTGTCTGCTTTAGCTGCTGTTTCAGGCTTATTGTCTGGTTCAGCTGCTGTCTTAGGCTCCCTATCTGGTGGAGCTGTTGACTGAGGTTTACTGTCTGGTTCAGCTGCTGTTTTAGGCTTCCTCTCTGGTTCAGCTGCTGTCTGAGTGACTGGGGAAGCTGCTGATTTATCTCCCTGCTCCCTGCCTCTATCTGCTGCTTTACTGTATTTAGCACTGTGTGATAAGCATATGCTAGGACCCAGTTTATTGTAATTTTTTTAATTATTCTGGTACTGGTTTTTGGGGTTTTGTGTGTTTGTTTGTTTGTTTGTTTTAGTTTTAGTTGGGTTCTGAATGTGTTTACATAGAAAATTTTAGGTTAGAGGGTCAGAGGGTCAGAAAATTCTTATTGGGTTTGGCCCATATCCTCCCATTCTCCACACTATGTAGGATTTTGTACAACTGGGCCTACTTCTGGGTCTACTTCTGGGTCAGGAGTTTTATCAGCCCCTCTGGAAGTTTTAGACTTCACTCTAGAGAAGTTGCAACCTATATAGAGGAAGCTCACTAGTTGAAATACTAGGAAGATGATTTTTTTAATATTTAGGGAATACTGAACATTCCCCAAAAGTGAGGTAACTGATTCAAAAGATAGGAGGGACAAGAAAGACTGAAAAGCATTTTTTTTTTAATTGTTCCTCTAACAAACTGGGTGTAATTAATTATAAATCTCTAAAACATGCTACTAGAACTAGGACACAGGGTAGGACTAAGAAACTATCAACTAAACATAATTGGCACAAACTCCAGGACTTGTATAAACTTTTTATAAATTAAGAATCACTGAGCTCAACAAAATAGCAATTCTAGTGTGCATTTCTAGTGTAAAAGCTATGTGTTAGGGACAACACTGAAGCTTTTTTTGAATAAGAAAACAAACTTAGGGACTAGAAAGGTATTAAAACCTCAAAAAAGCCAAGGAAACAGAAACACAGAAAGGATTCTATTTTAAGAGTCATCAGGAATTTGGCTGATTCATGGCTACTTTATTCCTACACAAAGTACAACTGAAATGAAATCAGTAATTAATACAAGTTTTTTCCACTCTCTCCTGCCCCACGTTGGGCAACAATAAAAATTTATTTTCTTGGTTTAGGGCAAATTTGGGAGGAAACTTCTGAATGTGGTCCTTCTTGAGAGAAAACTTTAATGATCCTTCCTCCCAGCCAGTCTGGGAGAAAAACTTTCTGAGATAAAAGTGTTAAACACTATTTATTTGACAAAAAAAATGCCCACAAGCATAAGGAATGAATAATATGAAATGAAACAACAAAAATTCTTGCTGCTCTGAAGAGTGATGACAAAACTAAAAATCCTTGCCAGGAGTTAGCTCAGCTCTCTCAGTCTCTTATCAGCCTCAGTCCCTTTGGCGCTGGAAAATGCCGAGGTCCAGGCCCAGGTGGGCCACAGGCACAAGATCTTGGTGCTCCTCTGGGTTTTTCAGTCCAGAGCAGATTTAAACGGTCTCAAGAAAAAAGAAAAAAAACAAACCAACAGTCCGAGAAGCTTCTTTACCTTAGCTAGCTAGAGTAACTTAAAGGGGAAAAAATCAGCTCCCTTAGCACGCTTTGTGCATCTGACGAACACAGACAGTCTTGAGGAAGAAGAGAAAAATGCAGAGGAGTGAACACTGTTTTTCAAAACAAACTGCGAGCTTTTTCTTTCTTTACTTCACTCTCAGAACCAGTTTTAAAGGCACAGAAAACACAGAACACACAGAAGAGATGATATGGGATAGAAGCATCATAAACACCCTAGAACAGTGCCATTTCCCATTTTGTTTCTCACCCCCTACCCTGTGGCCACAGACTGTGTCAATTATGGGCTGTTATGGGCTGTGCTCTTGGTGGCTTTAAAGGAACTCCAGGATCTCCCAGCCAAGTTTTGTGCAGAGATGCCCCTTTTGTTCCCTTCTCTGCAGCTGCAGCAGCAATGTCTGTGTGCAGAGCTGGGGGCAGATCAGGGCTGGCACAGCAGCTGTGGCCAGGAGCAGCAGCCCTTGGTGTTGGCAGTGCTGCTCCCGTGGCCCTGCCCCGCTGCCCTCCTGGCCCTGGTGTTGCTGTAGGGCCTGAGTGCTCTCGGGGCCGGGCACAGGGCTGGGGGTGGCAGTGCCGGGGCTGCAGCAGGGACAGGCCATGGGCACTGCTGGGGCAGCGCTGACGCCTCAGGGCAGGGCCTGGGGGCTCCAGCCTCCTTGCCCAGGCTCTCTCCAGAACACGCCCAGGCCAATGCTCAGCACAGAAAAGCCCCGTCAGCAGCCCCAGGCTGGCCGTGGGCAGGCTGGGGGCAAACAGCATGGCTGGGGCTCTGCAAGGTCCCTGGGGGAGATGGGAAGGAGCAGCAGAGCAGGGCCTGATCCATCCCCACTGCGCTGGACACCCCAGGGCAGCGTCCCAGAGCGTCCTCATGCACCTGCCAACAACATCCCCCCTCTGCAGCCCTGGCCTCTCCCCCAGCTCACACAGGGGCCCCATCCTTGCAGGCACAGACACGGCAGCACTGGCTCAGGAGCCCCTCCATCAGAGTCCAGAGTCCATCTCTGGAGTCCATCAGAGTCCATCTCTGCTTGCCCTTTCCTCTCTGGTCCCACTCCCCTATTTCAGTCTCTGAGTTGGCACCATGGGAACATCCCTTGGGGAGCAGGATCATCCTCCAAGTGCTTCAGGAATTGTCTGCAGGCTCCTGCAGTGCCTGGTGCTGCTCCTTGCCAGAGGCACCACAGCCCAGGGGGGCACATCTGGGCTGCTGTGTCTGGCTGTGGGGCTCCCTGTTCTGGGCCATGAGGAGGAGCTGCAGAGGCTCTGCAGGACTGACAGGATGGGCTTTGGGGCTGTGAGGAGAAGCTGAGGGACCTGGGCTGCTGCACCTTCTGAAGAGGAGGCCCAGGGCTCATCCTGCAACTGCTGCAAGGGTGATTTCAGAGAATCACAGAATCAGCAAGGTTGGAAAAGACCTTAGACACCATCAAGTCTATCCTGTGCTCTGAAACCACCTTGTGTCCCTTGAGCCTCTTCTTCTCCAGGATAAACAGCCCCAGCTCCCTCAGTTGAACCTCACAGGACTTGTGTTCCAGACCCCTCACCAGCCTTGTTGCCCTTCTCTGGACACTCTCCAGCCCCTCCATGTCTTTCCTAAATTGAGGGGCTCAGAACTGGACTCAGCACTCGAGGTGCTGCCCAACCAGTGCTGAGCACAGGGGAAGAATCACTGCCCTGCTCCTGCTGGCCACACCATTCCTGATCCATAGGAGTGTCCAGGGTTGCATGAGACAAATGGTCGTGAGGGGACAGAAATAAAGTCTGATTGATTGTCAGCCATGATTGATTTTCTTGATTTTCATATCGATTGAGACGACATTAGAAGATGCTTGGGGTCGATATCATTTAGACATTGCTGATAGCAATCTGCAAAGAGGAAAAGAAAACAGGACTGTTGCAGATATTGGCATTGGGGTTTGAGCTATCCCAGACTGGGCCTCATTCTCAGGCCTGTGGGGTCTTTGGCACTGCTAGAAATTATGTTAAGGTGTGCACATGGGATAGTGAGTTTCTGGGTGTTTATAGATATAGTTTTGTAGTGTGTGCATTTAGCCACCTTAAGAAAAAGCTAAACAATGTTTCTTGCATTCTTTTTATGACATCTCATTGTAAACTATACTGGAGTGTATATAACCTGCCATTTGAGATAGAATATCTGGAGAATGTTATGCTAACCATATTGGATTGACCTACGTTGCTCTTTTTCTGCTTCCCACTATAGGTTAGGGCCCTTTCACTTCACAGGACAAAACAGTTCTCTCTGCACTGTTTTCAAGACAGTGTATTTATTTTAAATACACTTCTGAAATCGGTCTAATTGACCAGAGAAGGACTGAAAACTTTATTTATTCTCAGAGGCTTTTCTTATTTGGGTATTTTGTACAAATATTTATGAGCTTTTCTTAATGAATTCTTGAACTTAAGAGCTCAAGAAAGAAGAGGTTTCTGCCGTAGTAAAATTCATCAGCAACCTCCAAGGGGCTGAGGATTAATCCTCAGCAGAGCAGCAATGAACAGAAATGGGCACAGCTTTGTGGCTGCCCCAGCTTTGGGATGGGCCCTGGGCCTGGAGCAGGAGCAGCTCTGGAGGGCCCCAAGGCCGGGGCTGTTGTGCTGGCCTGGGCAGATGGGATGGCAGCAGGGGCTGCAGAGCTCTCAGCACCTCAGGGACAGGGGAGCAGGGCACACAGGGAGCCTCCTTTTCCCTTCTTTTGCCAGCCCCTTCCCCATGGCTGGGGCTGAGCCCTCTCTGAGCTGCAGCTGCTGCTGTGCCCTTGCCAGGGGCTGAGGCCGTGGGGCCCCTGCCCAGAGCAGCCTGCCCTGAGCAGAGCTGTGGGGCCAGAGCCGGCTGGGCTGGGCTGGGGAGAGGCCCTTGGTGCTGCACAGAGCTCAGGGCAGCTGGCAGAGCTGGCAGGGAGCTGGGCTGGGCTCAGAGAGCCTGGCACACAAACCATCAGTGTCCATCTCGGCCTGTGGCAGCGTGCAGGGGCAGGACTCAGCCCAGGCCGTGTGGGGCAGGGCCAGCGCCTGTGGAAGGCATTGAAAACAGGCAAGTGGCCCAGAGAGGAGGCTGCTCTGTGCCCTTGGTGGCATGGGCACAGCAGGGAGGGGGCCCAGGACATTTGTCCCCAATGGCAGCCTCTGTCCCCAGGCGTTGGCAGCCCCGGCTGCCCAGCCCAGGTTTGCGGGGCCCTTTGGCTGTGGCCCAGCTCCATCCTCCTGCGGGGCTCAGGGCCTGTTGGCGGCCATGGCCAGCCCTGCCCGGCCTCTCTGCTGGCCCAGAGCCCGGCAGAGCCCGGGGCAGGGCTGTCTGTGCAGGCCCACAGGGCCCACGGGCTGTGCAGGAGCTGGCAGAGGCTGCCCAGCAGGGAGGCCATGGGGCACAGAGCCCCAAGGCTGCTGTGGCCCCACGGCACAGGGGCCGTTCCCACCCGCAATGCTCCTGTCCTGCCCTGGGCCTGCACAGGGGCTGTGGCACCATGGCTGGGCCAGCGCGGCACAAAGGGGCCACGCAGCCGCTGCCGGGGCTGACAGCAAGGCCAGGCACACACCAGGAACTGCTGGCCATTGCCTGCGCTGGCCAGGGCTGACTGTGCCAAAGGCACAGCTCAGCTGCCCTTGGGGGCTGCAGGAAAAGTGCAGAGCCCAAAGAGCCTCCATGGCTGTGCTGGAGACCAAGGCTGGAGCAGGGAAAGGCAGGGCTGCTGCGGGATGGGGAGGGGATGGAATTCCAGCACACACCTCAGTTCTCTGATGATCCTGGCACCATGCTGGTCCCTGTTTCAGCAGAGCAGATGTTTATGGGACAGGAGCCCTCTGGGGCTGTCAGGGACCTGCAGCTTGCAAGGTGCTCTGCTCTCCCTCAGCCCCTCTCGGAGAGATGCCAATTCCAGCTGGGCACCTCAGGGAACAAGTGGCACTGCCCGTTCATGGGCATACAGCTGATATCTGCCTGGAAAGTTTTTAAGAATTGTTAGTTTCATAATATACAAGCAAATCTTTTTTAAGGGGTCATTTGAGTAATTTGAAAAAGTGGCAACATTTCCCCACCAGGAACAGGAATTTTTTGGATCTACTAGATTCTTCTACTGATGGCAGGAAAGAGATACTGATCTTTCCTTTTACCTTTGCCTCAAAATTCAGTCTAATATTTCATGACTCTCTTTCTTCAAGTGTTTCCAGCTCCCCTATTTAAATGGCCATGTCTAAGGACATGTCTTCATGTACAGCTGCTGGACCTATGTCCTTCCTGTTGCTCCGAGATTTCCTCCTGCAGCTGTTCTCTGCTCATTCCAGTGCCTCACCTTTGACTGGCTTCATGCTTTCAGCTCTGGGGAGTTGCCCAGTCTTTGGCAAGTTTAAATAACACCTTAGTGAGCATCTTAGTTGCATTTTTTTTTATTAACTCTTCTTATGCCTTGTGTAAAATTGTTCCTGTATGGCAGTCTCGTGTGGGTGGCGGACATGTCAGATGTTGTCGGGATGTCACAAGGGAGGGAAGTGTTTTGATGTTTATTAAATTTTATCATGTTCACATTTTTAGGTTGGCCATGAAGAGAAACCTATCCATGCCTCTGAGTGTCACCAGTTCCTGGTCCCTCAAAGGACACAACCCTGATGAGTTGTGGTTCCCACTCCAGTGGCTGCACTTGCACTTCTCTCCATAGCCAGAGCAGAGATCATTAAAGTCCCTGGCAAAGGAGGGATGAAGGAAACAGGACAGGCTGTGGGGATCAGGTGCAAGGCAGAGCCAGGGAGAAGAGTGAGTTTGGCATTTGATGGAGCTGTGCCTTCCCTTGGGTTTGTTGGCTGACAGTGAATGACCATCCCTCTGTGTCTCAGGCAGCTCATTCTCCAAGGAAAGCAGGTGGGAGTTGGAGCCAAGCAGCTGAACGCTGCAGGTCCAGCCTGGGCTGGAGGGAGCTCAGATTTGCACAAGGCTGCTCTGAGTCCCAGGGCTTGGATGGGGGAAATGGTGGGGAGGAGGTAGGGACAGAGTCTGATTGATTGTCAGCTATGAAGGGTCTTGATTTTCATATCTATTCAAAGTGAACATGAGAAGGTACTTTGGTCCAGTGTCAATTGGAGATTGCACATATCAAGGTATTAATACAAAAAACATAAGACCAAAATTTCTTTTCTCACTGTCATTTGTAAATACAATATATTCACTTGGAATACACTTCCAAAATCGGTTTCATTAACAACAACAATTTGAAAACTTTAATCCCATTCTTTCCAGAGGCTTGTTAATGAGCCCTGGGTGCTGAATTTCTGAACTGAAGAGCTGAAGGCTGAACAAGCCTCTGGAGAAGTCAAATCCAGCAGCAGCCTCCAAGTGTCTGAGGATGTCACAGCCCCCACTGAGGCCATCCCTGCCCAGAGACCGTGGGGGAATGGGCAGACAAGGAGAGCATCCCTGGGGCTGGGCAAGCAGAGCTCAGAGGCACCAGCAGGTCCAGGTGGGAAATGGAGTGTGCAGTGTGGCTGTGACAGCCCTGCCTGGGCTGTGCCAAGCAGGACAGACAACCCCGACCCCCATCCCCCAAACAACTCTTTCAATGAGACATTTAAAAAGAAATTAGATTTGTTTGTGTCTCTTGAGTTGGAAACACCGGAGAAATACCAACAAGAGATTCTCAGGAGCTTAAGACAACAAAACAGACTTTACTGCTATGCTAGAATATTAGAGAAACTTGGCAAAAGGTTTAATACAAAATTCAATCAACGAAAAACACTTCTCAAAGGATTTACTCAGTCCATTCAACTTCGCAAACTCTAAGAACTCTATGTCTGTTCAGTTTTAAGTTACTCAAATTTTGCAAGAGGAAGGAATTAGACGAAGAAGACAGAGAAAGAGAGAAAGACAGGTAAGATCTATGGAAGCACACACAGAGGTGCTCCTGGATTGCAGCAATGTTCAGACAGAAATTCCAAGAGGAGGTGGGGTCAAGATGTGGTCTTACCTTGTGTTCAGGCTTAAATACCCCTTGGACTTCCTGGGCCCTTCCCCCAGGTGGGACTCATGGTCATCTGGTCACTGAGGAGCTGGGCTGGGGGCTGCAGAGGTGGCTGTGGAGCATTGCCTTTGGTGTGCTAGGCTTTGGCAGACACTGCTGGGCTGGGATAGAGGCTCTGGGGGATTGGGGTTCCAGGGCAGGGCAAGGCTGGACCTGCCCCTTCCTCCCTCACACAGAAAATGTTCCCAGCCAACAATCTTCTCCAGTCTCTCACAAGAGGAAATGTTGGAGGTGGAATCCCAGTTCTGGCCATGGCCACCTGGACAAGAAGGACAGTCCTTTCCCATAGGAAGGAAAGCACAGAGTCTTCCCCAGGGTTTGGAAGGCAGCTGAGAGCCTCACTCGGCCAAGGCCAGCCAGACTTTTCAGTAATGACAGATTTTGTCTTGGAGCAGTGTTTGGATAGAAGGATTTTTGGACATTGAATCCAAATCTTGGCCCTGGGCAGCTGGAGGAGAAGGACAGTTCTTTCCCACTGGAAGGAAAGCAGGGAGCCCCAGGGTTTCAGTAGCAGATGAGAAGAGACCCTCAACATGCCAAAGTCAGCTGGACCAGTCAGGTGGCCCTGGGAGCCTAAACCAGCCAGAACTGTTCTGTGTTCCATTTGATTTATGGGGCCCCAGAGTGTCACAATGGCACCTTGGTTCCTGGGGCCCTGCAGTGTCATAATGGTGCCTTGATTCCATGGGGTCCAGCAGTTCCACAATGGCCTCTTGATTACAAGAAGACCTGCAGTGTCTCAATAAACCCTTGGTTTGATGGGGTGCCACAGTGTCACAATGGCCCCTCGCTTCCATAAGGACCCTCAGTGTCAGAAGGGTCCCAGCGATTCCATGAGGCTTTGCAGTGTCACAATGGTCCCTTGGTCTCACAAGGCCCCACAGTGTCACAATGGTCCCTTGGTTCCATGGGGCCCTGTGCTGGTGCATTCCCCCCTCCCCTTCTCAGGCCACCCTGTGAGCTGAGAAATGCTCATTTGGCCTTGGCCAACAGCCCCTGGGCTCAGCTCCTCTGGAGCTCAGCAGAAACCCTGTCTGCTCCCAGGCACTGCTGCTGCCAAACGAGCTCCTGGATTCTTTAGGAGCAGCCCTGGGAACTGGTTTTGTTCCCTCAGTGGCACAACATCCCTGTTCTCACACTTCCAAGGAAAGCTGCTGATCCCAGGTGCGGCCAGGATGAAACATTGCTGTGACTAAAGCCCCTCTCTTGGGGCCCTACAAACAGAGCTCCAAAAGGAGCCCCTGGAGCTCTCCTGGGCCAGTGCCCTCCCTCTGAGTGGGGCCTCTGCCAGCCGGGAACTCTCCCGTTTGCTGCCCTCGGGGGATCCCCGAACAACGACGGAGCCGGGGCCGAGCCCCCACTCCTCGAGGCTCAGCCCTTGACCCGCTGGGGAGATGCCAAAGCATCCCCAGGGAGCATTTCCCTGCCCTGCAGGGGAATTTCTCACAGCTCCCTGGCACTGACTCTGTCTGTCCGTGTGCACACAGAGTGCCTGTGCCCTGGCAAATGTGGCACAAGTGCTGCTCTCTGAGGGGTTTGAGTGCCTTGGATATCTGAGTCAGCCAGGCCTGTAAGTTAGGCTAAGGCATGAGGTCTAAGGTAAGTTAAATGCTGCTAAATGTTGTTATTTTGCTAAGCTGTTGAGTTTAATGTAAGTTATAAGCTAAGTTGAATACTGTTAAGTGGTTTTTAATGATAAATCAATGAGTCAAAGATTATAAATTACGTGAAACACTGTTAAGTGCTGTTCTTTTGCTCAATCGTGAAGTTGAAGGTATGAGTTAAGGTAAGTCCTGTTAAGTTTGAGCTTTGTTCAGCTCTTAGGCTGTATTCCTTTTATCCTTGCCCTCCCAGTCCTTTTGTCACACACACTCAGACAAACTTTTTTAGTTCGTTTGTGGTTTGATTGCCTGGATTTTGTTTGGTTTTGTTGCTGCTTTGTTTCCTTGGTTTGCCTGAAGTGTCCAGTCAGGAGCAGAGAGACTCTTGCCAAGGAATTTTATTGTGCTCTTGCTCAGTATTAAATCTGCATTTTGCTGATCCCTTGCTGGGGATTTTTTAAGCGCTCTCAGCCCCTTGTTTGTAACAAGGAGCCCAGGCCCAGGCTCTGGGGACACGAGGACACTGCAGGGAGTCCCTGTCCCCCTGTCCCACCCCTCCCCAGCCCTGGCCCCTGTCCCCGTGTCAGGCTCTGGGGTCGATCTCATGGAACATCCTCTGGGGGGGCTGCAGCGCCGGGGGCGGGGGGGACCCGGGGGGACAGGGGACCCCGCTGTGCACGAGCAGTGTTGGACTTCTCTGGGGGAAACTGTGAGGGTGGGCTGGGTCAGAGTGACCTCCCAGGGACCTCACACAGCCCCTGTGATGTCATACAGACACATGTGATGCCACACAGCAGCCTGTCATGTCACAGCCCAGTCTGAGATGTCACACAACCTGCTCTGGGATGTCATAGCCTACTTCGTGATGTCACAACCCTTCTTTCTATGAAGTCACAGCTAGCTCTGTGATGTCACAGCCCCTTCAGTGATGTCACACAGCCCACTCTGTGATGTCATTAGCCACCCTCTAATGTCACAGCACACTTTACGACCTCACAGCCCACTCTATGATACCATGAAGGCATAGTATGATGTCACAGCCTGCTCTGCAATGTCACACACCACCTTCTGTGATGCTGTAGCTGCTCAACAAACTCTGTGATGTCATAGCCCAATCAGTGACCTCACACAACCCACTCTGTGCTGTCACACAGCCTCTTTGTGACATCTCAGCTGCTCAGTGGCTCTATGACACAGCAGCAGAGGTGCTGCTGTGACACAGCCCCCTCTGGGACAGCACACAGCCCCTGCCAGTGCTGAGCCCCTGTGAGCTCTGTCTGTGCCCTGCTCGTGTCCCTGAGGTGCCCTGGCAGTGCCCCAGCCCTGCTGGGCTGTGCACAGGAGCTGCTCCTGGGCAGAGCTGTCTCTCTGCAGTGCTGCCCTTGCCAGGAGCTGCCTCTGTGCCAGGAACCTGGCCCAGCTCAGCAGCACAGACACAGCACAAGGACTTTCAGAACCCTCTCAGGGCTTTGGTGCTGTTTGCATCAGACTCAGCCCCTCAGAGTCTGATCAAAAAACTGCTCAAGATTTCCACGTAAGATTCAAACTCCAAACTTTCTTTAACTTTTAATTAGGCTCACTGAGGGAGAGGACTGAGAAAATGTCCCCAGGTTCCTTTTAGAGCAAAGCACTGCAGGCAGTGATGACAGGTGGGGGCAAACAATGGAAATGTGTCTCTGATGCTGAACAAACCTGGATGTGTTTCAGGAATGCAAAGGGCCAAGGCCTGAGCCCCAGCCCCTGCCAAGGCACATCCTGTCCCTCCCTCCTTGCTCAGGGCTCTTCCCAGGCCACTGGGATGTGGGGATGTGCAATGCCAAGGGCAGCACCATGGGGCAGCCCCTGCCAGGCTGCTGAGCAGGGACAAGGAGGCAATGAGGCCCCAGGGCTGCAAGGGTCACTTGTCCCCTGCTGGCCTCAGGCCCAGGCCCAGCAGCCATGGCCAAAGTGCTGCAGGAGTTGGCTCTGGCAGGGCCTTGCAGCTGCTGCCCATCCCTGTGCCCTGTCCAGCCCAGGCTGTCCTACGGTGTCCATGCCCTGTGCCTCTGTCCCTGCAGGCTGTCGTCACCCCCCGGCTGCCCCACCTGGCTGGGCCCTTCCTCTGCTGACAGCTCTGTGTCCTGCCTGCCTCTGCCTGGGCACACAGAGCCTTGGGCTGCTCCAGACTCCTTCTGGGGGATGTGCTGCACCTCAGCCCTGCCCTGGGAGGGAAATTCCTTTCTTCTGGATTCCAGCCTGGGCCTCCCCAGCTGCCCTTTGCATTAATCTTTTCTTTCTCTGGTTGTTTTCTGCTATGTCAGAAAGGATCCACCATCTCTGAAACCACCCTTCAATCTGTCCCAGGGCTCTCCTCTGCTGTCCTCAGTCTCCTCTCCAGTGAGCACAGAGCTCCAGTGTCCCTTTTTAGTGGTCAAGTGTTTGAGGCCAAGAGCGCCTGGAAAAGAGAGAAGGGTCTTTTCCATAGGAAGGAAACCACAGAAGCCCAGTATGAAAAGATGAAAGTCAGTCACCAGAGGTGAGCCAGACCTGTTTGTCTTGGCAGCTTTTGTCCGGGAGCAATCCTTGGATAGCTGGAATTTTTGAGGCTGAATTCCAGTTTTGGCCATGGGCACCTGGAGGAGAAAGATGGTTCCTGTCCCTAGGAAGAAAAGTACAGCCCCAGTGTTTCAATGCAGATGACAGCTGGCCCTCAGGAAGCCAAGGGAAGCTAGACCTGTCAGTGCTGGCAGACTTTTTTCTGGGAACTATACTTGGATATATGGAATTCTGTAGGCTAAATTCCAATTTTGGCCATGGATGCCTGGACTTGAAAGGTGGTTTTTTTTTTTTTTTCCATGGGAAGAAAAGTACAGCCCTCCCAGTGTTTCAAAGGCAGATGAGAGGTGGCCTCAAGAGGCCAAGGCCAGCCAGAGCTGTCTGTCCTAGAAAGTTTCATATGGAAACAATCCCTGGATATACAGAAACTTGGAGGTGCAATCCCAGTTTTGGCCATTGTGCGGGCTCAGGGCAGCAGAAGGAGCCCCCAGGGCTGCCGACGCAGCCACGGTGGGAAGGGCACGGGGCCTTGCACAGAAGCTGGCCCGACCTCCTTGGGACACGTCCCTCCTGGTGGCCATCCTAAACCCGCGGGTGTGACACAGAGGAGGAACGTGTGGGCTAGGGCACGAGTGCTGCCCTGACCCCTGGGGCCAGGGGAGCGCTGAAATCAGCAGCTGTGACAGAGTCCCCGCCCAAGCAGGCCTGCCACCCCCTGAGCCCCCTGGCAGTGCTGGTGTCATTCCCTGCCACAGAGACCTGTGCCCTGGGGCGATTTTCTGCCACAGGGCAGACAAAGCCAAGGTGCATTGGGGGCTGTGCTCCTTTCTGCGGGGGATGTTGGCAGGGGCACCTGGAGCAACTGCTGGCAACACTTGCTCTCATGTCAGAAGCTGTTAATCCGTGCTGAAATGGTTTTCTCCTTGGAGTGATTTCCTGCAGCACAAAATCACCCTGGCAGCGAAGGCATAGAAGGATCTGGCATTGAAGAATCCACAATTCAGGAAAGCTTTACTTCCCATTGCTCAACTCAAGTAGTTCCAAAAAATTGCAAACTTCCTAAATTAATGGGAATGGCCTGAGAATGTTAGAGGTTTGGAAGTTTCCTTCCCATCTCAAAGCAGCAACACATTTGCCTTAAGGTCATCCATTGAATGTCACTTTACAAAACAAAAGACTGCACAGGGGCAAAAGAAAGGCCTTGCTTTGGTTTCAAACATTTTTCTATGAAGGAATGATAAGAACCTAATTCTCTTAAGGAAAAAAAAGCCCTCCAGGAATGACAGTCCACTCAGTGTTACAAAAGTAGTCCAAACAAATGAGTAGGTTGCAAAAGGGCTAATCCTCCCCCTGCTACAGATATCGAAGTGGCCAATAACGTACAGCTCTCCTCTCTTCTCTGCAGGAGAAGCAGGACCACAAACAGAAAAAGTCCCAGCTATTCCTTCTGTCCTCCATAACCAAAGCTGTGCCAAACCACAGACACTGCCTTCCGACTGACTCCAGTTCCAGCCTAGACCTCTCACCTTCCAGACAACTCCTTCCCCAACACACCCACCAACACCAAGCCCAGCTCAACACCCTGCCAGGACCCCCAGCTGTCCCCATCCCTCTGCAGAGCTTGGCCACCTTCCAGCAGACCCCCTGGTTCCCTGCACATGCCATGGGATGGCACTCAGGGGGATGTGCTCCAAGGCCTTCCCCAGCAGCAAGGTCAGGCTGCCAGGCCTACGGTTCCTGGATCGTCCTTATCACCGACCCTTCCTGTGCGCGGCTGTTACATTTGCACATTTGCGCTCAGCTCGGACGTGTCCACTTCACCAGGGCTGCTGGTAAAGGATGGACAGCAGCCTGGCAATCTCCTTCTCCAGCTCCCTTTTTGTACTTGGGGGAGGTAGATATCCCAGCTCTGGCTATCCCAGTGTCCCAGCTCTGGCTATCCCCATATCCCAGCTCTGGCTATCCCCATATCCCAGCTCTGGCTATCCCAGTGTTCGAGCTCGGGCTATCCCAATATCCCAGCTCTGGCTATCCCAGTGTCCCAGCTTGGGCTATCCCAATATCCCAGCTCTGGCTATCCCAGTGTCCCAGCTCTGGCGATCCCCATATCACAGCTCTGGCTATCCCAGTGTCCCAGCTCGGGCTATCCCAATATCCCAGCTGTGGCTGTCCCGGTGTCCCAGCTCTGGCTATCCCCATATCCCAGCTCTGGCTATCCCAGTGTCCCAGCTTGGGCTATCCCAATATCCCAGCTCTGGATATCCCCATATCCCAGCTCTGGATATCCCCATATCCCAGGTCTGGCTATCCCAATATGACAGCTATGGATATCCCAATATCCCAGCTCAGCTCCCACTGCCATCCCCGGTGACTACAGCTCCATCCAGCCGCACTCGCTGTCTCAGCACTCACAGGGGGTCCCATCCATGTCCCCACAATCATGCCAGGCCCAGCAGCCATGGCCAAAGGGCTGCAGGAGTTGGCTCTGGCAGGGCCTTGCAGCTGCTGCCCATCCCTGTGCCCTGTGCAGCCCAGGCTGTCCTACGGTGTCCATGCCCTGTGCCTCTGTCCCTGCAGGCTGTCGTCACCCCGCGGCTGCCCCACCTGGCTGGGCCCTTCCTTTGCTGAGAGCTCTGTGTCCTGCCTGCCTCTGCCTGGGCACACAGAGCCTTGGGCTGCTCCAGACTCCTTCTGGGGGATGTGTTGCACCTCAGCCCTGCCCTGGGAGGGAAATTCCTTTCTTCTGGTGTCCAGTCTGGACTTCCTCAGCTGCCCTTTGCATTAATCTTTTCTTTCTCTGTTTGTTTTCTGCTATGTCAAAACGGTCCACCATCTCTGAAACTACCCTTCAATCCATCCCAGGGCTCTTCTCTGCTGTCCTCAGTCTCCCCTCCACTGAGCACAGAGCTCCAGTGTCCCTTTTTAGTGATCAAGTGCTTGAGGCCAAGAGCGCCTAGAAAAGAGGGATGGTTTTTTTCCACAGGAAGGAAACCACAGAAGCCCAGTATTGAAAGGTGAAAGTCGGTCACCAGAGGCCAAGGTCAGCCAGACCTGTTTGTCTTGGCAGCTTTTGTCTGGGAGCAATCCTTGGATAGATGGAATTTTTGAGGCTGAATTCCAGTTTTGGCCAAGTGCACCGAGAAGAGAAAAATGGTTCTTGTCCACAGGAAGAAAAGCACAGCCGCATTGTTTCAATGCAGATGAGAGCTGGCCCTCAGGAAGCCAAGGGAAGCTAGACCTGTCAGTGCTGGCAGATTTTGTCTGGGAGCTATACTTGGATATATGGAATTTTGAGGACAGATTCCCAATTTTGGCCATGATTGCCTGGACTTGAAAGATGTTTTTTTAATAGGAAGAAAAGCACAGCTCCCCAGTTTTTCAAGGGCAGATGAGAGGTGGCCCCAAGAGGCCAAGGCCAGCAGAGCTGTCTGTACTGGCAAGTCTCATATGGAAAAGAATCCTTGGATATACACAAATTTGGAGGCGCGATCCCAGTTTTGGCCATTTGTGCCTGGAGGAGAAGGACAGTTCTGTTCCATGGGAAGGAAAGCACGGAGCCCCAGTGCTCCAGGGGCAGAGGAGAAGCAGCTCTGGCCATGCCAAGGTCAGCTGGACCCCTCAGGCAGCCCTGGGAGCCCAAGCCAGCCAGAGCTGTTCCATGTTCCCTGGGTTCCATGGGGGCTGCAGTGTCTGTCACAAAGCCCCTGCTGTTCTTTGGGGCCCCTCAGTGCCACAGTGGCCCCTTGGTTCCATGGAATGCCACAGGATCACTGTGGTCCCCTTGGTTCCACCAGCCCTGCAGTGTCACCACGGCCCCTGGGCTCCAGGAGCCCACCAGGGTCACCGTGGTCTCCAGAGGAGGGAAAGCTCTGAGTCCCAGGGTTTCAGAGACAGGGGAAACACAGCCACCAGAGGCCAAGACCAGCCACATCTGTCTGTCCTGGCAGCTTTGTCTGGGACCAACCCTTGGATATAGGGAATTGGGAATGTGGAATCCCAATTCCAGCCATTTGTGCCTGGACAAGCAGGACCAGTCTTTTCCATCAAAAGGAAGGCAGGTGAGAGCTGGCCCTCAGGAGGCCAAGCCAGCCAGACTTGGCAGCACTGGTGGCTTTTGTCTGGGAACAATCCTTGGATAGACAGAATTTGGGAGGAGGAATCCCAATTTTGGCCATGGGAGCCCTGTCGAGAAGGATGGTTTTTTCCATATGAAAGAAATGCACCTCTTGTATTCTTTTTCTAAGAGCTTCTTAATTAGGTTTTTTTTTTCTCTTGTACTAGGTTTAAAAAGAAGAATGGAACTTGCAGCATTAATTTTAAAAGATGTTTATTCATTTTCTTATCTCAAGGTCTGCGTGCCGCTTAACACTCAGCTTAATGTTCTGGAAAACAGCACTGCCAAGAACATCAGGCTTAGGGCTCAGGCTCTTTTTAAAAGTTTCTAATCCAATTAACTCTTAAAACGTACTATGTTTAGAGATTTGTGCTAATAATTACTATGGATTCTAGACACACAATTTCTGCATCAAATACATCCTACCAATGTCTCTTGCCACCGTCACAGCAGAAGATGGAGTCAAAGGAGAAGAAGAAGAAGAAGTTGAGACACTGCCCAAAACTCTCTATCTTGCTCTTATCTACTTTCATTCTAAAAACCCAAACCTACACATTTTTACCCTGTGACAAACTAAACTGCTGTCTATTTTAAATCTCTGTTGTTTTCAATTCATCTCTAAGTGTTGGAAGTTTTTCCCATGGACTAAGGCCAAAGGCAATGCTTTCCTGGGGTCCCAGCCAGGGTCTCAGACCCCCCAGGGCAATTGGAGGGGTTTTCCTCCTGCCCTGGACTCCAACAAGCACCAGGTCCAAGTGTTTTGGAAGGAGATGAGAGGTGGCCACAGTAAGCAAGAGCAGCCAGACCTGTCTCTCATGGCAGCTTCTGTCTTGGAACAATCCTTGGATAGATGGAATTTGGGAGATGGATTCTCAGTACTGGCCATGGGCACCTGGACATGAAAGTGTTCAATTCCAGAGGAAGAAAAGCACAGAGCCCCAGTGTTTTTGGAAGGAGATGAGAGGTGGCCCCTGGGAGGCCAAGCCAGGCAGATCTGTCTTTTCCAGAAGGTTTGATCTGGAAACAATCCTTGGATATCTAGAAATTTGGAAGTGGGATCTTCCAAATTTTGATCATGAGCACCTGGAATGATGGTGCTTTTCCATAGTAAGGAAAGGGTGGAGCCCCAATGTTTTGAAGGCAAATCAGAGGCGGCCCCCAGGAGGCCAAGGCCAGAAAGACTTGTCTGTCCTTGCAGCTCTTCCCTGGGAGCAATCCTAGGATAGAATCTGGGAGGTAAAATCCCAGTTTTGACCATGGGCAGATGGACGAGGACAGGCCTTTGCACAGAATCACAGGATGTGTAGGTTGGAAGAGACCTCCAAGATCATGGAGTCCAACCCAGCCCTAACACCTCAACTAGATCATGGCACCGAGGGCCATATCCAGTCTGCTCTAAACACATCCAGGGACGGTGACTCCACCACCTCCCCGGGCAGACTATTCCAGCATTTAATCACTCTTTCCATGAAAAACTTCTTCCTAATACCCAACCTATATTTCCCTTGACGCAGCTTAAGACTGTGTCCTCTCGTTCTGTCAGTTGCTGCCTGGAGAAAGAGACCAACCCCCAGCTGTCTACAGCCACCCTTCAGGAAGTTATAGAGAGTGATAAGGTCACCTCTGAGTCTCCTTTTCTCCAGACTGAACAACCCCAGCTCCCTCAGTCATTCCTCAGAGGGCTTGTTTTCCAAGCCCTTCACCAGCTTTGTCTCCCTCCTCTGGACAGGTTCAAGCATCTCAACATCCTTCCTAAACAGAGGAGCCAGAACTGGACACAGCACTCGAGGTGTGGCCTGACCAGTGCTGAGTCCAGGGGAAGGATGACCTCCCTGCTCCTGCTGGCCACACCATTCCTGATCCAGGCCAGGTGCCATTGGCCCTCTTGGCCACCTGGCACACTGCTGCCTCATGTTCAGCCGGCTGCTGACCAGAACCCCCAGGTCCCTTTCCTCCTGGGCACTGTCCAGCCACACCATCCCCAGCTTGTAAAATTGCAGGGGATTACTGTGGCCAAAGTGCAGGACTGGGCACTTGGACTTATTAAACTTCATCTCATTGGACTCTGCCTACTTAACCACCCCATTCCAGGTCTCTCTGCAGAACTCTCCTACCTGCCAACAGATTGACACAAGCTCCCAGCTTAGTGTCATCTGTAAATTTACTAATGAAAGACTCAATATCCATGTCATCAGTGAAAATATTGAACAGAGCTGGTCCCAGCACAGACCCCTGAGGAACACCACTGGTGACTGTCCCCAGCTGGATGCAGCACCGTTCCCCACCACTCTCTGGGTCCAGCCATGCAGCCAGTTCTCAACCCAGCACAGAGTGCTCCTGTCCAAGCCGTGGGCTGCCAGCTTTTCCAGGAGTGTGCTGTGGGAGACAGTGTCCAAAGCCTTGCTGAAGTCCAAACAGACAACATCCACAGCCCTTCCTGCATCCACCAGGCAAGTCACCTGGTCATAAAAGGAGATCTCAGGTTGGTCAAACATGACCTACCTCTCCTAAACCCATGCTGGCTGGGCCTGAGACCCTGGCCCTCCTGTAGGTGCTGCATGATGACACTCAATATAAACTGCTCCATGACCTTACCGGGTACTGAGGTCAGGCTAACTGGCCTAGAATTACCAGGATCCTCCTTCCCACCCTTCTTGTCAATGGGTGTCACATTGGGCAGCTTCCAGTCACCTGAACCTCACCAGTGAGCCAGGACTTTTGGTAAATGATGGAGAGCAGCTTCACAAGCTCATCTGCCAGCTCCCTCATCACCCTGGGCTGGATCCCATCTGGGCCCACAGATTGATGAACCTCCAAGCGACTCAGCAGTTCTCTGACTGCCTCCTCCTGGAGAACAGGGGCACCATTCTGCTCCCTGACACCATCTACCAGCCCAGGAGGCCAGGTGTCCTGAGGACAAGCCATCTTCCCACTAAAGACTGAGGCAAAGAAGGCGTTAAGCACTTCTGCCTTCTCCTCATTTGCAGTTACTAACTTCCCTCCCACATCCAGGAGAGAATAAAGGTTGGTCTTACCCTTCCTTTTGCTGTTATATTTGTAAATACATTTTTTATTATCCTTTACAAAATTGCAAAATTCAGATTGAATTGAGCTCTGAACTCCCTACCGTTTTCCCTACATACCCTAGCAATCCCCTTAAATACTCCTTGTGAGACCTGACCATCCTACCAAAGATGATGCATTTTCTTTTTATTCCTAAATTCCTTCAAAACCTCCTTGCCCATCCAGGCTGGACGTTTCCCTCATCAGCTCATCTTTTGGCACACAGGGACAGCCAGTTCCTGTGCCCTCAAGATCTCTGCTTTGAAGCACGCCCACCTTTCCTGGACTCCTTTGTTTTTCAGGGCTGCTTCCCAAGCAACTCTCTGAATAAGTCTCCTGAATAGGCCAAAGTCTTCTGACTGGAAGTCCAGTGTAAAAGTCTTACTGACGTTCCTCCTGATTTCACCAAACATCGAGAACACTATCATTTCATGATCACTATGCCCCAAGCAGCCTCCAACCACCACATCTCCCACCAGCCCTTCTCTATTTGCAAACAACAGGTCGAACATAGGCCCTCCCCTGGTGGGCTCACCCACCAGCTGCAAAAAAAAGCTGTCCTTCATACACTCCAAACCCTTCCTGGATTGTCTCTTTTCTGCTGTATTAAGTTCCCAGCAGATGTCTGGCCGGCTAAAGTCACCTACAAGAACAAGGGCTGGTGATCCTGAAACATTCTCCAGCTGCTTATAGAGTAAGTTGTCCAGCTCTTCTTCCTGGCTGGGTGGACGATAACAGACTCCCAGTAGGTTCCCCTGGTAGCCCGTCCTGTTTTCTTAGGGCAGAACAATATCAATGAAAACCTTACCAAGGGCACAACTCCCCAGCCCACAGGGAAAAGAAAGGACAAGCTGTCAAGTTCTTCCAATATTTGTCCTGCTTGGCTGCAAGACTCCTGCTGCACACACGGTGTGGAAAGCCAAGGGAAGCTGCAGTTGGTGGCTCATCTTGTGACAGAAGCTGCACCTCGTTCTCCAGGAAATGTTCTTGGAAAGAGCAGACAGGACTGTGGAGAAGATTCTGGGAAAACTGAAAGAGCTTTTAAGAAATGAAATGAACATGGAAAGAACCAAGATGGTTTTCTCTATTTATTTTTATGCTCCCCTTTTCCATTTTCAACTACTTCTCTAATCCCATAAATTCCAACTGGATGTCATCTCTAAGATCCATGACTTGGCAAGTTTTCGACACTCTAAGATAGATACCATGAGCTACACACAATTTGCCTTCCCGTTTTTCTTGGAAAGCAATGCTGGAGACACAAGTGCAGTGCTTGGGTCGGGTACAAATTCTGCATTCAGGGAATGTGCTCTGACAGTGTGTGACCCTCAGCAGGGACAATGCACAGCAGCAAGCAAGGGATTCCTGGGCCACAGTGCAGGAGTCAAGACTCTGGGTCTTGGCTCAACAGGGCAAAGTTGCCGTGTTTGGACAGGCTTAGGGGCTGCCCCCGGGGAGCGCGGGGCTCGGCGTGGGGCCGAGCGGGGAACGGACAAACGGACACGGGGACAAACGGCCCCGGGCCTTCAGCAGCAGCGGCAGCAGCGGCAGCAGCGGCAGCAGCGGCAGCAGCGGCAGCAGCGGCAGCAGCGGCAGCAGCGGCAGCAGCGGCAGCAGCGGCAGCAGCGGCAGCAGCGGCAGCAGCGGCAGCAGCGGCAGCAGCGGCAGCAGCAGCAAAACCACACAGTCGACTCCCTCCTGCTTCTCCTCTCCCTCTCCCGCAGTCCCGCACCCTCTCCTGGTCTCCCTTTCCCGGGGTCCCCCTCCTCTCCCAGTTTCTCCCTGTCCCCTCTCGGGCCGGGCCATGCCCCTGGCCCGTCCCCGGCCCCGGGCGTCCCGCCGCGGTCTCGCCTCCGCCCGGCTCTGGCCGTGCTGGCTTTGGCGCTGCTGGGCGGGGATCAGTGCCCGGGGCTGGGGCAGCATCGCCGCCCTTTGGGTCCGCCTGTTCCGAGCCTGGCCCCGGCCCCGGCCCCGGCCCCGGCCCCTCCCGGGCCCCACGGTGGACACACACGCCGCGGCCGCTGCCGCCGCCTCCGCTGCGGCTTCCCCGGCCCGAGCTCCGCCGCTCGGCAGCGCGGCCGCCGGCCCCGAGCCGCCGCTGCCCCGTTCCAAGGAGCCAACGCCTGGGGATGCCCGGCCCGGGGCGGTCGAGGGGCGCTCGGGGGCCGCTCCTGGCCCCGGGCCGAGCGCTGACAGCCGCGTCTCGCCGGCAGGGAAGGCGCAGCGGGGCCTCAAGGAGCTGTACCGCCTGGGTTCGCTGCTGGGGCGCGGCGGCTTCGGCAGCGTCTTGGCGGCGACGCGGCTCTCGGACGGCGCCCCGGTGAGCGGCGGGGCCGGCGGCGGGCGCAGGAGGAGGAGGAGGAGGGCGGAGGAGAAGGAGGATGGGGCTGGGCTGGGCAGGGCGGGCGGCCAGCTCAGCCCGCTGCTCCCCTTGGCTTGCAGGTGGCCATCAAAAGGGTGCCACGGAACCGCGTCCGGCACTGGGGCGAGCTGGTGAGTGAGCGGGGCCAGCGGGAGAAGCCGGGGCGTGCCGGGCGGGGATGAGCCGAGGCCCGGCAGGGTGGGAGCCGCCGGGACACCTCGAGGGAGAGCGGGCGTGGGGCCAGCGGAGAGTGCAGAACATCCCGGGCTGGGTGAGGGCTTCCCCAGCCCTGGCACGGCCTCAGCCCCACTGACAGCACCGTGGTCCTCCCGCAGCCCGACGGCACCAGCGCACCCCTGGAGATCGTGCTGCTGGACAAGGTCTCCACTGGCTTCCCTGGTGTCGTCCAGCTGCTGGAGTGGCTGGAGCTCCCCAGCGACATCGTGATGGTGCTGGAGCGCCCGGAGCGGTGTCAGGACCTGAAGCAGTTCATCCGAGCACAGGGGTTCCTGCCCGAGGAGGTGGCGCGGGAGCTGTTCCGCCAGGTGCTGGAGGCCGTGCGGCACTGCACCAGCTGCGGGGTCCTGCACAGGGACATCAAACCAGAGAACATCCTGGTTGACCTGGCCACCGGGCAGGCAAAGCTGATTGACTTTGGCTGTGGCACCTACCTTCAAGACACAGCCTACACTCACTTTGCAGGTGAGCCCAGGCAAGAGTGTGCTCCCAGTTCCTGACATCTCATGCCCTAACATCTCACAGCCCATCCTGGGTGTGGCAGCGGGGATTCTCCCTTTTGCTGCCTGTCATGGCACTGAGAGTTCAGCTGAGTTGATTTTTGAGCAGGGGTGGGTGGGGGCCCAGCTTCCAGCCCCGCTGGCAGCCTTTGCCAGCCACTCTGCCCAGGACTGGGGCTGGGGCAGCCAGCCTGACAGAAACACCCATGGGTGGGGCTATCAGAGAGCATGGAGTCAGAACCTGTGCACCAGGCAGTTTGGTTTGCAGGTGAGAAAGGGCTTGGACTGCTCCTCTTGCCTTCTTTGCCTTGACTTCATAGTGTTTTTTGGGGCAAAGCAGGAAGGGAGGAGGAAGCATGGTTTTACTCCTGCTCTGAGTGGGTTTTCCCTTGTCACACTCAGGCCATACCAGGGATTCCACTGCCATCTTCCAACACCAGTGGTTTCTCATCCAACCCCAAGTTTGTACACAGGTCCCAGGTGCTGGTGAGAGGGCAGCGGGTCACACCATGTGCCACTGGGGCAGTCCCCACAAGCCCAGGGATGCTGGGGCCAGGCTCTGTGAGCAGCAGCATCCCCCTGATGAACTCCATCTGTATTCCATAGGAACACCATCATACAGCCCCCCGGAATGGACCCACTTTGGCTGGTACTATGGCCGGCCAGCTACTATCTGGTCCCTGGGCATCCTGCTGCACCAGATGGTCTGCGGGGAGCACCCTTTCAGGAGGGGCCAGAAGATCAGCTGGGACCATCAGCTCTCGCTGCCACAACGACTCTCTCCAGGTGGATCCTCATCTCTGGGCATGGGAGGAATACCAGTGCTGGGAGGCAGCAGCGGGCTTGTGAGCATCCTGCTCTGGCAGCTGCTGGGGAGGTGGCACATGTCCTGCTCTCCTGCTCTCCTCCAAAACAGGGAATTGATGGGAAAGTTTAGGCCCAGCTCTGAGCACATCCAGCATGGCCTGGGCATGGGAATATGGGGCAAAGCAGACCAGAGCCTTCTCCAACTGACTGGTGGTTTCTGGTTTATCTCCCCAGAGTGCAAGGCTCTGATCAGGTGGTGTTTATCCATGCTTGACGTGGAGAGGCCCTCATTAGAAGACTGTTTGTGTGATCCTTGGATGCAGGATATTCATCGGCCATAGAAGAAGGGAGAGAGCCACAGGCACACTTTGATGCAGGGCCCTGGTAAGTTACAGCTCCACACATGCCTTGGCAATCAGAAGCAAAGAAACCCAGGCTTTTTTGTGCTGCCTGTGTCACTGCACAGGGGTCATCAGATGGGAACAGGCAGCCCTTGTGCTGGAGCTGGGCTGCTCTGCCCAGCACTGGTGGCTGCCATCTGAGCTGGTTTGGCTTGTCCTGGTTCACTGACAGCTGGGGCCCTGGGCAGAGCCCTGACAGCCTGGTCTCACCCCCAGGGAAGGAGAAGGAGCTCCTGGAGAAGCTGAAGAAGGGGCTGTGGCTGCTGGAGACACGAGGACGACATCAAGGATGACAGTCTCTTCTGGACCTGGCCACCAGCAAGTTGAAGGTGATGCACTTTGATTCTGGCACCTTCCTCAAAGCCAGGCTCCACAGGGAATTTGCAGAGGAGTTCACACACAGGGGGATGCTCCCAGATTTGGGCATTGCACAGCCAGGCCAGGAACCAAAGGTTCCCCCTTTGCTGGGGCAGGTGCAACTGATTCTTCAGTGGGCTGCCCAGCTGCTTTTTGGCAGGGCTGGGGCCATGGGCTGGGGTGGTTATGAAATGGGAGTCGGCTCCTGGCCCTGCCAACAGCCCCCACCACCCACCGTGCCCTGGGCTGGGGCTGGGGCAGCCAGCCCGACACAAACAAACCCCCCCAAGGCAGGAGCAGAGGTGGGACTCCAGAACCTGTGCTCGGCTGCTTTGCTTTGCAGGCAAGGAAGGGCTTGGGCTGCTCCACTCCCCTTGTTTGATTTGGGATCACTGTTATTTTTAGGGGCAGTGCATGGGAGAAGAGTAAAAGCACGGGCTTCCCTCTACTGGTGGGTGGGTTTTTCCTTAGCATGCAGGGCTTGGGGTTTCCTTAACCTCTGACTGAGACAGGATCTTTTACCTTTTCCCTTGTTTCCCCTTTTTGTCTGTAATCTATTTTCATCAATTTGTTGTTTGTTCTAGTTGGTGTCCAGTCTGGATTGGGAAGTGCTTGGGACCAGCTGTGGCGTGGATGGGCCGTGCCCTTGGAGAAGGCTGAGGACATGGTTTGGGAGCAGCTTTTCTTCCAGCATTGGATGGCGTGAGGTGAGTCCCCGTCTTCTTGGCACAGGTGGGATAAGAGCTTTTGGGAGATGGCAGCGAAGCACAGCAGCGTCCTGCTCTGGGCAGCTGCAGAGGGGCTGGATCTGCCGTGGCTGGCTGCAGGCTGGGCACATGTCCTGCCCTCCTGCTCTGCTGCCAAGGGCAGCAATGATGGGCAGCTTTGGGCCCCGCTCTGGGCACGGCCAGCATGGCCTGGGCACCGCGGGCGGCTGGGACAAGGGCACAGGAGCCTTCAGCTGACGGGCGGTTTGTGGTTTCTGTCCTTGCAGCCGGGCTCTGCGGGTGCTGAGGCTGCTCTGGGCTCTGCCAGGGCTCTGCTGGAGCTCAGCACCGGGCCCGAATCAGCCAAAGAAGAAACGGTGTGACCTGCAGCAGAGACCTGCCTTGAGCATTTCGGCAATGCAGCTCAAGTTTGCAGAGTGTACACCTCTGAGGGAAAACATGACACCCCCCAACAATAAACTTGTTCAATACCTTCTGAAATGAAATCAATCTGGGATGACCCCAAATGCCATTTTTTGACTTGCTCAAGCTGTACCTCAGTTCTTCTGTAAACAGTTCTGTCCCCCACCTGCCTTTCCCTTCACAACTGCTCCCCCTTTTCTCCCTGTGAGTTCCCAGCCCATTGCAGTCTCCATCACACTGTTGCCTTCCTTGGTGCCCCTCACCATGAGGAAGACTGAACTCCAGGCTTAGGGACTCATCCTGTCACTGGCCCAGGAGCAGCAATGTCTCAGAGTTCTGGTGCCATTTTAGTGTCATTCAGAGCTGCTCTCCAGCCCTCAGCTCTCTTCACTGCTGAGTTCCCACTCCCTTTTCCTTGTCCTTCCAGCAGGATGAGCTCTGTGGATCCTGTTGAGCCTCCCCACTCTTCCCAGCCTGCCCACCCAGCTCAGTTAGGACTTAAGCTGAAGCTTCTTTGTCTCCTCTGGCACACCAGTGCAGTCCCCTCTGCGGGGAGCCCCAGCCCCAGAGCACAGCACACAGCAGTGCAGTCCTGGCTGGACCAGCTGCCCTGCGCCCCTGGCTTGGCTGTTTGTGGCACCTAAATGCTCCCTGTTTGCAGCTGTCCCTGCAGGATGGCCTTGGGGCAGAGCCCAGCCGGGCTCCCTCTGCATCCCCTGACACTTGGGGCAGACAGCGGTCCCAGGGCAGAGGTTCATGGGGAGCACCCAGAGCTGTGGCTTGCAGTCAGTGTTGGCAAGTGTTGTGTTCTCATCTGCTGCAGCTTGTGGGGAAAACAAGCTGTGCTGCCAGGCCAGCAGTGCCCCTGTGGGCAGGGCCCAGGCTGAAGGGCTTTCCCATTCCAGAGGAGCCGGCACTGAGCCTTGGCAGGGCCAGGCAGGGCTGGAGCTGGGTCTCGCCTGGTCTGTGTGTGCCAGGGGCTCTGGGATGTCTCTGTGTCCATGGACAGAAGGGTCTGTGTGTGCCAGGGGCTCTGGGATGTCTCTGTGTCCATGGACAGAAGGGTCTGTGTGTGCCAGGGGCTCTGGGATG
>JACEWE010000044.1:85566-180033 GCA_014839755.1 Sylvia borin
ACTCAGAACTGTCCCTGGGTGTGTGTGTGACAAGAGGACTAGTGAGGGCAAGGATAAAAGGAATACAGCCTAAAAGCTTAACAGAGCTCAAACTTAACAGCAGCTAACTTCTACCTTAAGCTTAACTTTCACCTTAAAATTCACAGTTTAGCAAAAGAACATCTCTTGATAGTATTTATCTGAACTTATAACCTATGACTTAACCATTTACAGAGGAATAGTATTTAACTTAGCTTATAACTAATATTAAACATGGAATTATGGTAAGGCCCTTCACAAAGCACTGACTGAGCAAACTCTAACCTGTCCAACTTCATGTTGCCCAGGTTTTGAGAAGAGGAAGTCAGTAGAAGAAAGAGAGGGAGAGAGAGATCCACAGTCATGGTCTTGGATCCAGCCCCATCTCGGCTGCTGGGAGCTCTGGGGCCATGGGACATGTCAGTGTCACAGCCGTGTCACAGCCTCACCTGCTCTAGTCCCTCTCACAGGTGGGGTTTTTGGGTGCCAGGGGCTTGGCAGCCACATTGGGGCTGGACCAGAGGCTGCAGTGGCTGGGGCTGGGGCAATGACTGCCCCACCTACACAGAACTTGCCTTGGCCCCCAAACACTCCCTGGAGATGTCTGGGGCCATTCATCATTTCTCTGCTCTCCAGCAGTGAGGCAACGGACTCTGGCTGCAGCTCTGAGCTCATGCCCAAGGCAAGCACCCCTGGCAATGGGGCTCCATTGAGGTGCTCTCAGGAAAGCCTCCTAAGAATTGAGGAGTGCCCCAAAAGAGCTTCAGAAATATGGGATACCCCAAAGTCTTTTAAGGAACAGGGAATACCCAAAAACTTCCTCACTAACAGGCTCCCCCTCCCTTCTTCATTCCTAAACTTCGGCTGTCTCATTCTAGACCCCACCCCACCTCCCCAATTGCAACTCCAGCTCCAACCCATCCCACCTCTGTTAGACATCAAGACCCCCTTCCAAAGCTGTTTTCCCCTCATTTCAGACCACCCAAACTGCATCCCACCAGTCCTGCCCCACTCAATGCCCATCTCACTCCTCCTGATCTGTTGCACACTTCACCCAAACTCCCTCCAACTGGAGCAACTGGAACTAAGTGGGGGGCAACTGGTTCATACTCGTAATTACTGGGACCACACTGGGCTCATCTTTAGATTATACTGGGAATGACTGGACTAATACTGGGAGTACCTGAGAGTGACTGGGAACATATCATGTACATCATCCCTGTACTGGGGGTGACTGGGAGCAACTGGGAGCGTGCTGGGAGGAGATGGCATCATACTGAGTCTGATTGTGTTGATCTAGCTGGAGGCAACTGAGACCATACTGGGAGTGATTGGAAGGAACTAGGATTATACTGGGACCATACTGGCAGTGCTGGCATGTGACAAGGATCATACTGAAGGTTACTGAGCTCATATTGGTGTTGATAAGGAGCAAGTGGGATCACACTTCGGGCTGCCGGGAGCAAGTCTTCATGATTTCGTGAGGCCCTGCTGTATCAAAGTGGACCCTTGGTTCTGCAATGTAAGAATGCCCCCCTTGGCTCCCTGGGGACTCACAGTGTCACTGTTGTATCCTTGGTTCCATGAGTCCCTGCAGTGCCACAAAGGTCCTTAGGTTAGTCAAGGCCTCAGTGTGTCACCACGGTCTCCACGGTTCCATGAGGCTGCACTGCTTCAAAATGGCCTCCTTAGTCCATGATGCCTTGTAGTGTTGTTGCCCGATCCACAGTGAAACACAAACCAACAGAGTCAGTTTATGTCGTGCTTTATTCAGGGCCCGGGGTCCTGGGGACTAGCGTCCCAAATCAGGATTCCCAAAGACCCTCATCAAGATATGGGTTTATATACCTTTTTACAAAGATTACTTCATCATGTTATGTGCCAAACACAAATTCTTTGCTTCAAAGCAACTACATTCAACTTACAGATAACAACTTCTTAAAGCTATAAATTCTATATGCTTGTCTTACTTAGGACTATAGGCTAATCTACTTTAACATAACTCCCACCACCACCAGACCCCTTCTGGTTATATGTTAACTTTTATCTCTAAAATGATTTGCTATTTCAACACGTTCTACATGCTTTGCTAACTCCTTTGATTATTATTTTCCCTTGTCCAGCACATTCCCATGACTATTTTCCCAGGGCCTAGTATACCGAACAAGCTAAAGCCTTAGCATAACTACTACTACATGGAGTTTTCTATACACATGGCAACAGTGTCACGATGTCACTCCTTCCTCACAGTGTCAGAAAGGACCCTTGTTCTCATGGAGCCCCACAGTGTCACTGTGGTCCCCTTGATTCCATGAGGCCCTGCTATGGGAAAATGGCCCTGTGGTTAAACAAGGCCCTGCAGTGTCACAATGGCCCCTTGGATCCTGTGGGTCCCTGCCTTGGGTTATAACCAAAGAAAATGTTTATTCTATTCCATCTGTTGAAACCCGACTGAGGAGGTGTTTTTTCTTTATCTGTTGTAACTCCAGGAGGGAGGGGGTCACTGCCTTTCTGATAACAAGCCAGCTGTTAAAACGGGGTGGGGCATTTTTTCTTATCTCTGTTCACCCACCCATTACCTACATGGGGATATCTTCTGTTAATGGGCCATTAAAACTAATCCATGACCTGACACATTTTTAAATCATCTCATTTTGAGACGCTCTACCCAGGGAGGAGGAGCCAAACCATTTCCACGTAGACTGAAAAAACCAGCAAGTGTCTCCTAACATGCAGTGTTTCCACAGGACTCCCAAAGGAAGGCCCAACCCATCTCTGGATGTTTTTCTCTACAGGACAATGTCTACTTCCAGCAGGACCCACATCTGCTACTCCAGGAGGGCTTACTTTTGGACTGTTTCCAACACCCTGACCAACAGGGTGTCAGGCTGTATTCTGACTCTGTCAGTGATCTTTGGTAGTATTGCAATTATTATATTTATTTTCCTCTTCCTGTTATATTGTATTTCTGACTTAGAGTCTCTCACTGGTTTTGCTTTCAAAGCACTCCAGTCCTAAAGAGTCATAATGGTCTCCACTGTTCCATGATGCCCTGCAATGTCACAATGGACCTTTTGTTCCATGACGCTCCACCGTGAACCAATTGTCCCCTTGGTACCATCAGAATGGCCCCTATGTTTCATGGAGCACCACAGCATCAGAATGATCCCCATGGTTCCACACGGCCCCCCAGTGTAACAATGGACCCTTTGTTACATGAGGTTCCTGAGGGTCACAATGGTCTCCTTGGATCCCCGGTGTCACAATGGCCCCTTGGCTCCAGGTGTCCCCGTTGTGTCACAAAGGCTCGTGATTGTATGAGGCTGCAGAGTGTCACCATGGATCCTTGGTTCCATGAAGCATTGCTGTGTCACCATGGACTTCTGGTTCCATGAGTTGTCATGTCATGTCAACAATGACCTCCTTGGTTCTGCAGTGTCACCATGGACTCCTTGGCTCTCTGAGGCTCTGCTGTGTCACAATGGACCCCTGGTTCCATGAGGCCCTTCTCTGTCACAGTGGACTTTTGTTCCATGAGTTTCCACAGAGTCACAATGGTCTCCTTGGATCTGCAGCATCACAATGGACCATCAGTTCCATGTGGCCCTGCTGTGTCAAAATGGATTTTAGTTCCATGCAACCCCAAAGTGTCAAAATGTCCCCTTGGCTCCATCAGAGTCTGCAGTGTCACAATGGACTCTTTGTTCCATCAGGTTCCACAGTGTCACTGTTGTCTCCTTGGGTCCATGAGGCCACACTGTTACCTCCAAATCTCCAAAATATCAGAATAGGACTCCTTAACGCTAAACTGGTGGTTAAAGAGAATATAATTTATTCAGGGATGAGGCCCATCAGGGGATAACACAAAACCGTGTGTGGACATGTGATTCTAAATGTGTGTACTTATATACATTTGCTAAGTGTGTATTACAATTTACCCATTTCCATAAAACCATTTATAAAAAGAGAAGAGGAGGGTTTTGTAATAAATGCATACTATGAAGTAGGCTTTTTTGCTAAAATTGAAATGAATGCTATATGTATAATTTGGGAAGGTTTTTCTAGTTTCTTTTTAACAGAGTTTAGAAATGGTGATGTAATGAATATGCATATTATTTGGGAGGTTGTAACACAGCGTTAAAAGTAAAAAACTGGTTTTGTAACATCCAAATTGGCCATTCAGGAAGATAGAGAGGGTCCTCCCTCATTTCTGAATAATCCAGGTGAAGGAAACAGTGAACAAAAGCTACAAGAGGGAGCTTATTTATCTTCTGTTATCACAAATTGGGACACGAGATAACCAAGAAGTGTCACCAGGAAGAAAGAGTAATAAGATGCAAAATGAGTGAAAATGGGGCAGGTTTGAGGGTATTGAAACTAGGAGGGCATCTGAACTCAAAGGAATGTTTGAAAAATGCATTAAAGTCTATTGAATATGTAAAGTACTGATCCTATTTACCTAGTGTTCTGAAAGGGCAGGGGATCCTTTCTGGCTGCATGCCAGGGAGCCCCAGCTGAGATCCTTTGCTTTATTTCTGTTTCTTAATTGTCTTCTTATTTTTTTGTTAAAACCTATACAATTTTCCAAGAAAGTGAACCTTGTTTTTCACATGGAGAGAGCCTGGGCAAGGAGGCTGGAGCCCCCAGGCCCTGCCCTGAGGCGTCAGCGCTGCCCCAGCAGTGCCCATGGCCTGTCCCTGCTGCAGCCTCGGCACTGCCACCCCCAGCCCTGTGCCCGGCCCCGAGAGCACTCAGGCCCTACAGCAACACCAGGGCCAGGAGGGCAGCGGGGCAGGGCCACGGGAGCAGCACTGCCAACACCAAGGGCTGCTGCTCCTGGCCACAGCTGCTGTGCCAGCCCTGATCTGCCCCCAGCTCTGCACACAGACATTGCTGCTGCAGCTGCAGAGAAGGGAACAAAAGGGGCATCTCTGCACAAAACTTGGCTGGGAGATCCTGGAGTTCCCTTAAAGCCACCAAGAGCACAGCCCCTCATTGACACAGTCTGTGGCCACAGGGAAGGAGGAGAGAAACAAAATGAGAAATGGCACTGTCCCAGGGTGACTATGACGCTTCTATCTCCAGTCGTCTGTTCTGTGTGAGCTGTGTATTCTGTGCCTTTAAGACTGGTTCTGAGAATGAAGCAGAGAAAGAAGAGGCACGCAGTTCGTTTTGAAAAACAATGTTCACTCCTCTGCATTTTTTTCTTCTTCCTTGGGACTGTGTGTGTTCGTCAGATGCACAAACAGCTGCGAGAGAGAGGGGTATTTTTTTTTCCTTTTACTTAGTCTAGCTAGCTGAGGCAAAGAAGATTCCTGGACTGTTTTTCTTTTTTTTTTCTTTCTTTTTCTTGAGACTGTTTAAATTTTCTCTGGACTGAAAAACCCAGAGGAGCACTGAGATCTTGTGCCCGTGGCCCACCGGGGCCTGGACCTCGGCATTTTCCAGCGCCGAAGGGACTGAGGCTGATAAGAGACTGAGAGAGCTGAGCTAACTCCTGGCAAGGATTTTTAGTTTTGTCATCTCTCTTCGGAGCAGCAAGAAGTTTTATTGTTTCATTTCATATTGTTCATTTCTTATGCTTGTGGGCATTTTGTTTCTCAAATAAATAGTGTTTTCCACTTTTCTTTGAGAATGTTCTTTTCCCAGACGGGCTGGGAGGAAGGACCATTAGGGTTTTCTCTCCAGAAGAACCTCATTCAGAAGTTTCCTCCATAATTTGCCCTAAACCAAGACAATACATTTTTATTTTTGCCCAACGTGGAGTGTGAGAGAGTGGAAAAAACTTATATTAATTATTGATTTCATTTCAGTTGTACTTTGTGTAGGAATAAAGTAGCCAGGTTGCTCCTTGAATTCCTGATGACTCTTAAAATAGAATCCTTTCTGTGTTTCTGTTCCCTTGGTTTCTTTGGGTTTTAATAAATTTCTCGTTCCTAGGTTTGTTTTCTTATCCACAAATAGCTCGAATGTTGTCCCTAACACATAGCTTTTACACTAGAAGTGCACAAATTAGAATTGCTATTTTGTTGAGCTCAGTGATCATAATTTATAAAAAGTTTATACAAATCCTGGAGTTTGTGCCAAGTATGTTTAGTTGATAGTTTCTTCGTCCTACCCTGTGTCCTAGTTCCAGTAGCATGTTTTAGAGATTGATAGATAATTACACCCAGTTTGTTAGAGGAGAAATATAAAATAAAGCTTTTCCGTCTTTCCTGTCCATCTTATCTTTTGAATCAGTTGCCTCACTTTTGGGGAATGTTCAGTATTCCCTAAATATTAAAAATCATCTTCCTAGTATTTCAACTAGTGAGCTTCCTCTATATAGTTTGCAACTTCTCTAGAGTGAAGTCTAAAATTCCCAGAGGGGCTGATAAAACTCCTGACCCAGAAGTAGACCCAGAAGTAGGCCCAGGTTTGGAAATTCCTAAATAGTGTGGAGAATGGGAGGATATGGGCAAACTCTTACAAGAATTTCCTAACCCTATAACCTAAAATTTTCCATGTAAACACATTCAGAACCCAACTGAAATAAAAAAAAAATAATTAAAGAAAAGTACCAGAATGATTTTAAAAAATTACAGTAAACTAGGCCCTAGCATATGCTTATCACACAGTGCTAAATACAGTAAAATAGCAGATAGAGGCAGAGGGGCAGGGAGATAAATCAGCAGCTACCCCAGTCACTCAGACAGCAGCTGAACCAGACAGGAAGCCTAAATCAGCAGCTGAAACAGACAGTGAGTCTAAGACACTGGCAGTTGCCCCAGTAAAGAAGAGCACATACAAAACAAATCAACCAGTAAACAATAATGCAAGTAAAAACCCCTCAATGCCTCCCAATGGCACCCAATCAGAAGCCAAACCAACTAACACCCAATCACACCCAAACCAACCAACACCCAATCAAATGCCAAACCAACTGACACCCGAGCAGAAGCCGACCAAACTAACACAAAATCAAAAGGCCAACAAACTAGCACAAAGACAAAAGCACAACCAACTAACACAGAGTCAGCAGCACAACCAGCTGGCACAAAATCAAAAGCCACTATTAAGTCCTTTTCCCTGAGGGTCTTCGAAGTCTAAAAAAATTACACTCGATGACCAGATGAATCTAAAATTAGTTAGTTAATCCATCTTTGAAATGCTGCAAGCAAAGCTACAATGCTAGACAGCACTGAGGCAAAGCATTTAAAATCCCTGTCACATAATCCAGTTTTTGACCAAAAAAAAAGAGGGAAGCTACTGTTGCCTCAAGTTTGCCTGTTTTTCACTTTTTGCATTTTGTTCTCACGCAGCTTCAAGTAAACTATGTATGTTTTTAGAAAATAATCTCATGTTTACATTCTTCTCCTTTGAGAGGAGAAAGATGATTGATGGTGATGTTCACCAACGAGGACGAAGAAGTGGCTACCTGTGTAGCCAGTCTTGGCCTGTCTGTAAAATTGTATATATATGGAGTCAGAAAAATAAAGTAGAAGCTTTCCTTCTTGACCTCCTACTGGCCTGCCTCGTCCTTTCGTGCTCCTAACAGCAGCCACAAATGTGACCCTCCATCACAAGCTACCCCTTGCAATCTCTGGGAACAGGTCCTAAATAGTGTAGCACAAAAATATCTGTGTGCAGACAATCTCTTTATACAGCAAACTCAATAAAAACCATAAACCAAACAATTCAATGCTTAAAAAAATAGCAGTAGCAGAGACTGTCTTCTGAAATAACCTAAACATTAAAAACCCACACTTGGTACCATGTACATCTGTGATGTGGCAAAAACTTCTACAACTTAAGCCACAGAAAAACTCTTCTGCTTTAGCAATAATGAAGTAAAATAATACAAAAAACCCTGTGCTAAATATGGGCAAAAAGCTCCAAGGCCATGCAGACGCCATGCATAGTTCAATACATGCAAGAATTGCAGCTCTAAAAACACATATGCAAACATTAAAAAACAAAATTAAAAAACCCACAAAAAACTTAAAAAAAATATTTTCCAAATCTCAGCAGTATTAATCAGAGGTTCTGGTGTAAACACAAATTTCCCCCAAATTTATAAAAAAAACCAAACAAACAAAAAACAAACAAACAAAAAAAACCACACCAAACATTCCACAAAAAATAAATCTACTGATGATCTGACACAACAGCTGCATAAATTGTTAAACAGTGAGACTCAAAAAAAGAGTTCCACTAAAAAATTACGTAACTCCAGTTACCCAGGGAAAAACGGATAACCAAACTTAAAGAGACTCTACCTCTAGCCAAGTAAAAGGTAAAAAAACCTGTGTTTTTTAAACTGTGTAAATTTATTAGCCTGGCACATTGAAACCACAAAAATATAAAGCTTTAGTTAAAACTAGTGCACAGGGCACAATACTCCCATCAAAATGTGGGGGAAGAATCTGTTTCTATTGCTAGTATAACAAAAAATCCACAAAATTTTAGTACAAACTAGTGTTAACCTAACTAAAAATAAATTTAAAAGGTACCTTATTTTGACTAGCCCAAAATTCCAATGCATTTTGAGCATAAACTTCCTCCAAAATAAATATTTCAGAAAACCATAAAAACTCAGATAAGCGTTCAAAATAACAACTGTAAAAACAACAAGGATAAAGCAATTGAACACCTTGCCTAAAATGTCAAAACACCCATCTGCTGTAAGACTTCTGAAGGGGGAAAAACAACAAGTACCAACTGCCACTTCAACAGTGCATCACCGACAGCACAGAACAACTCAAAATGCTGTAATTCCCATCCACAAAAAAATCCGTAAGCTAAAAAGCCAAGAAGTGGTCAACAAAACCACTCACCCTTCAACAGCCCCGTCTAGCCTGTGTGCAAGTGTGAAAAAAAAAAAATAAAAACCAACAGTAGACTATCGGGCCTTAAATAAAGTAACTCCACCACTGAATGCTGCTGTTCGAGACATGGTAAAACTCCAACAGAAGCTCAAGTCCAAACCAGCAAAGTAGTATGCCACTATTAACATTGCCAATGCATTTTTCTCCATTCCTCTGGCAGCAAAATGCAGGCCTCAGTTTGCCTTCATGTAAAGGGGTGTGCAGTACACTTAAAACCAACTGCCCCAAAAATAAAAGCACAGTCCTCCCATCTACCAGAAACTGATCCAAACTTCACTAAAAAAATAAAACTCCAAAACATCTGCAGTACAGCAATAACATTATTCTATTAAAAAAACACATTCTATTAAAAAAGCAGCTAAAGTATTTGGAAAAAATATCATCCAGATTTTCCTAAATAATATTTTTGTTAAAAAAAAAACAACAAAACAAACAAAAAAAAAACCAACCAGGAGTAAAAAACCTGCTCAAAAAATCCAGTTTCTAAAAATTCAGTAAAAAAACGTTGACAGCGTCACACTCCCACTAACGTCCTCAACAGAATCACAACGTCTCCACCAACCAACAAAAAACCCCACAAGCTTTCCTAAGCACCATAAGCTTTGAAAAAATACACATTCCTAAGCACACCAAATTGTAAACCCTCTCTACCTGGTTACCCACAAAAAAAACCACTTTGTAATAAAACGCTTAACAGCAACACACCTTTGCCCAAATCAAACAAAAAATTGCTCACACCACAGCCCTTAGCCCAATCAAAACAAACCCAAATGTAAAAAACATACTCTACTCCACAGCCAGGAGCCAGAGTCTGCCAAAAGACCTTGAACAAAAAATGTCTGGGGAGGCTCAAAGCCAGCCACTAAAATTCTGAAGTCAAAACTACAAAAAGTCTAAAACCAATCACACCCCAACAGAGAGGGAAATTTTAGCAGCCTATAAAAACATCCAAACTGCTTCAAAAATAATGAACTACTAAAGCACAATTCCTCATAGCACCCCAACTACCAGTGCTAAAGTAAATATTGAAAGCAAATTTCCCTCTACCCACCATACCACCAATGCCACATAAAGTAAATAAATTACTCTCATCACACAGCGCACCTGTATTAATAAACTAAATCAGCCTGAAATTTTAAAAATAATTACAAATTAACCTAAATGTAAAAACTTTAGTCTCATAAATTAAAAAAACCAAACCCAAATATTATGTATTAAAAAAACTCCTCTGTACCACCAACTACCAGCAAAAAACCACAAATTACTCTCTTTTCACTGACAATTCCCGTCGCATCATAAAAATAAACCAAAAGTAAAAAAAAAGCCTTAGAAAATCCCACACAACAAATTGCAAATACTACTAAAAAAACAAAACAAACAGCCAACTTACTAAGCTCAAAGCTGTTTAATTAACCCTAAACCTTAAAAAAAAGTAGCCAAAGCTGTGCCTCTACTCTAATTCATTAAGTGTAGCCAATACTCTATAAAAATAATTCAAAAAGTAAAAAACCACCACTATTAGCAGAAAACCCCCTCATCTTAACTGCTAATAAATAAATAAATAAATGCTACCAAAATAAAAAATTCCTAAAAAAGTCCACCATATAAATACCCATATCCCCAAAAATAAAACTAATAAAAAGCACCAAAGCAAAAAAACAAATAAATCAAACTATAAAAATAAAAGTATCAAAATCAAATCTAAATTAGCAACAAAAAAAAAGTTATTCCTATCTCAATAATCTCATGATGACTCAAGTCCTCAAAGCAAAAATACCACCTATAAATAAACACAAAACAGAAACCAAATTATACATTATACATAATGCAAAAATCCACCCCGTGTACCTCAAAAAATCAGATTGTTCAGTAAAAACCATTTGTAAATATCATTTTTATTGAACGTCACTACCTATATCTATATATTGTATTTATATAGATATATGCATATATAATGTCCGTGTTTCTAAAGTTAGAATTCAATTAGTTTTAGTAAGTTAGCAATAACATAATAAAGAGCAGAATGTCCTAAAGTGACTCTAATATTTGCATCCCCAGTCATCAGTTCTGTATGTACTATGTGTTGTGGGAAAAAAAAACCAAAACCAAAACCAAAAACAAAAAAGACAAAAAAACAAAAAAACAAAAAAACAAAAAAAAAAAACAAAAAAAAACCCAAACTACCATGTAGTTTGTTTTAAAAAACAGTATACACTCCTCAGCATTTTTTCTTTTTTTCTTCTTCCTCAAAACTATGTATGTTCATCAAATGCAAAAACAACAGCAAAAGATAATAGGGATATTTCATTTTAATCAGTCTAGCTAATTAAAACAAAAAAGGTTCCTGGATTAGTTTTTTTTTTACCTTTTCTTAAAAATATTTAAATCTTATCTAAACTACAAAACAAAAAAACCCCACCAAATCTTACACTTGTGGACCACCGGGCCTGAAATAAAATACTTTCCAGTGACAAAAAAACCTAAAAAACCTAAACTAACTTCTGGTAAAACCTCTCAGTTTCACCCTCTCTTTTCAAAACAGTAAAACATTTAATATATAATTTCATACTATTAATTCCTTATGTTTGTAAACATTTTGTTTGTCAAATAAGTAGTTTTATCCAATTTTCTCCAAAACAATTCTTTTCCCAGACCAAGTGAAAAAAAAAAATTAAAGTTTTCTTGCCAAAAAAAGCCCATGCAAAAAATTCCTAGAAAATTTACCCTAAACCAAAGCAGGCACAAACAACGACATTTGTTTTGAAACAAGATTAAAAATATAACCACAGAAAAAAAAAACACAACCAGACCAACAAGAAGTATCTAAGATGACTTTTATTACAAGAGATTTGCAGAAACTGGTCAGCAGTTTAATGTTCCCAAAACCATCCAGTCATAAGTATCCACACTGCAGCCTTGAGCTCCTGGTTCCTCAGGCTGTAGATGAGGGGGTTCAGGGCTGGAGGCACCACCGAGTACAGAACTGACACTGCCAGATCCAGGGATGGGGAGGAGATGGACAGGGGCTTCAGGTGAGCAAACATGACAGTGCTGAGGAACAGGGAGAGCACGGCCAGGTGAGGAAGGCAGGTGGAAAAGACATTGTGTCATCCCTGCTCACAGGGGATCCTCAGCACAGCCCTGAAGATCTGCACATAGGAGAAAACAATGAACACAAAACAACCAAGTGCAAAACAGAAGGAAAACACAAGAAGTCCAAGTTCCCTAAGGTAGGATTTGGAGCAGGAGAGCTTGAGGATGTGTGGGATTTCACAGAAGAACTGGCCCAGGGCATTGCCATGGCACAGATGCAGGGAAAATGTATTGGCTGTGTGCATGAGAGCATTGAGAAAGGCACTGGCCCAGGCAGCTGCTGCCATGTGGGCACAAGCTCTGCTGCCAGGAGGGTCCCGTAGTGCAGGGGTTTGCAGATGGACACATAGCAGTGGTAGCACATGATGGTCAGGAGAAAAAACTGCTGAGATGAAGAACAGAAAGAAAAACACCTGAGCATGCATATCCTGCATAGGAGATGTCCCTGGTGTCCCAGAGGGAATTGTGCATGGCTTTGGGGACAGTGGTGCAGATGCAGCCCAGGTCGTTGAGGGCCAGGTTGAGCAGGAAGAAGAACATGGGGCTGTGCAGGTGGTGGCCGCAGGCCACGGCAGCGATGACGAGGCCGTTGCCCAGGAGGGCAGCCAGGGAGATGCCCAGGAAGAGGCAGAAGTGCAGGAGCTGCAGCTGCCGCCTGTCTGCCAGTGCCAGCAGGAGGAAGTGGCTGATGGAGCTGCTGTTGGACATTTGCAGTGTCTTGGCATGGGGATCTGTAAAAACAGTGATCACAGAATAGTTCAGTTTGGAGAGGACTTTGAATATCCCAGCACAGCTTGGTGGCACTATCCCCCCACTGCCTGCCCAGGGCTCTGCTGCCTGGAGCTGTCTCTGCCTGCAGCTGCTTCCCTGTGCCCAGGGCTGGGCCCTGCCAGTGCTGCCAGAGCCCAGCCCAGCCCTGGGGGCTCAGCTCTGCCCTGCAGACCCCTCCCAGCTCAGGCACTGCCCAGGGGCAGCACTGGCTCTGCAGACCCTGATGGCAATGTCAGAGCAACCCTGAGGAGGCTGGAAAAGCCAAAAATGATGCTGCCTGCAATCGACCCTCTGCTGATTCCTGTCACTGCCTGATTTATTAAGATCTGAGAGAAAATTGTTTGGTTCTTTTTTCTCAGTCTGAACTGAGAGCTGAATATCTATATGCAATTTCCCATCCAGTCAATACAGAGAAGTGGATTAAAAAAACAGGATTTTCCCTTTTACGCAGCCCCTGCCTTGCTGCTCTCCTTTTATATTCTTCTTGGAATAGTTTCTGGAGTTAAATTTCATTCTGGGAGCAATCCTGAACAATGCAGCATCGTCACCACACAAGGAGAACACTTCCAAGCCTTAGCAGCTGTCTCCTTCAACCCAGATCTTGTCCCCGAGTGCTGGGAGCAGCCCCCAGGGCTGGCTGAGAGCTGTCCCTGGCAGGCAGCAGAGTCCTTGCCCCAGCACAGCGCCCTGGGCTGCCGGACCCTGCTCTGCAGGACAGCCCTGGGCACCCCTGGCTGCTCCACACAAGACACAATCAGAGAATGTACTCACAGAGTCTGTAGGCATTGGCATGTTCCAGCTGTAGGAGATGACTGCAGGAGCTGCAGCTGCATTGTCCTGCAGCCAGAGGTTCCTGTGCCAAGGGCTGGGAGTGATTCTCCCGCAGTCACTTCTCAGCCCCTTCCCAGCCCTGAGTGATTGAAGCTCTCTGTGCCTGTGTGCTGTGCCCGGGCTGGCTGCAGGCAGTGCCCCAGCCCTGCTGGGCTGGGAGAAGAGCTGCTCATCAGGAGAAATGTGTTTTTAAGCTCTTCTTGGTGTCCAGGAGCTGCCTCTGTGCCAGGAGCCCAGCCCAGCTCAGCAGCACAGACACAGCACAAGGACTTTAATGACCCTCTCGGGGCTTGTGCTGAGGCCCTGAACATCAGTCCCTCAGAGGGAGAGGAAGAAGCCTCTGAAGAGCTCCAAGTCAGAATCCAACTCCAAAGTTTCCTGAAGTTTTAATGGGTCCCACTGAGGGACACGACAGCGAAAAGTGTCCCCAGGCCCCAGGCAGAGCAGAGAACTGCAGGCAGTGATGACAGGTGGGGACAAAGAGAAACCAAGTCCTGGTGTCCTGGGGCACTGCAGCCTCTGTGCCACCAAGGGCTGTGAGGAGACACCTTGTCCTGAGGCCCTGGGGCCTCCTGGCACAGCCCCAGCAAGGCTGGGCACTGTCAGCCCCTTGTCCTGCCCTCAGCATCCCCCTCCCCTGCCAGTGGCCTGGAGGATGTGCTGGAAGGAGTCCCTGGGGAGCCTTGGTCAGGAATGGCCCTGGGGGGCTCCTTAATGCTCCCAGGGACTGCAGGTTTTTCAAAAGACTTTGGACTTTACTTTTGCCTTGGAGTCTCTGAGTGGTCTCTGCAATCCTGGTCTCCAGTTATCTGCTTTAATTAGTCCCTTGAGAGGCTTTGTCAGGAACAACACTCAGTGGAACTCATTAATGCTTCGAGGTACTTTACTTATTTTAAAGGAACTTGGTGTTTTCATTTTAAGAGTGACTCTATGAGAGGTTTGTTAAATGATGGCCACATGATTATTATCTATTTTAACAAGTCCCTTGGGATTCTTAGTCAGTAAAATAGTCTGTCAGTCTGATTAATACCACAGCCTGACCAAGGTTTACTAAAAGTCTTTTTTTTGATACTGAGTGTAAGAGGTTCATGCAATCATGGCCTCCAATTATCTGCTTTAATGAGTCCCTTGAGATTCCCAGCCAGTAATAACACTCAGTGGGGCTCATTGATGCTTCAAAGTACTCAAGGTTTTAAAGGTACTTTGGAATTTCCTTCCCACACTGAGTCTCTGAGAGGTTTATGTCTAATCCTGGACTCCAATTCTTTACTTCAAGGACTCCATGAAAACCCTGTTTTGGGGATGGATTTTAGTGAGACGTAAAATTACTTCCAGACATTTTGAGTGTTCCTTTGATTTGGACTCCTGGAAAGGTTTGTGCAATCTCCTCTCAGGCCCTGAGCTTCCAGGGCTCAGCACCAAATGCATCACGGGGCTCATGATCAAACAAATCTTGATACACCATGGCTGTGCCTGGACTTTCCTCTGGTCTTCTGCAGTTCATTAGGAAGTTTTTATCTTTAGAGTTATGGAGAAATATTTCAAAGGGTATCTAAGAAATCCACATTCCTATTTTCAAAGGTGTATTTTTTTTTTTTTTTCTGTTTTCATTACTGAAGTGGTGATTGCAGGGCCTCTTCTAAAGAGGACTGCCCTTTTTAAAGAGGCTGTGCCTTGAGATCAGACCCTGTGTAGACAACCCTGCTCCACATTCCCCAACCCCATCCTGTCTCTCCTCACTCACCTGGGACCTGCTGTGTTCAGAGAACTGGCTGCAGTCTGGAAAAGAGAGCTTTTTCCTTATTTAGCAATTTAAAACTTCTGAATTTCCCCATTTAAAACAGACACCCTCCTCAAGTGTGTGCCAAGCTCAAGATTCCAAAGCGGAGGTTCCCCTTCCACAAAGCAGAATCATGTGAGGAATGATTTAGACACATAGGACGTTCTACAGAAACACAAATCCATAGTTGGCTGAAGGCAGAATTAGACCAACTCCGGAAGGACAGACAGCTCTGAACTCCTTGCAGCTCCAAGCTGCAGGAGGGTGTCAGAGTCTGTCCAAGGATGTAATATGCCTCATGACTGTCTCCAATGATTGGGGGCTGAGACTCCAGACTCTGAAAGGAGCCCTGGCCTGGCTGAGGTGGAACGTTTGCCAAGTCTCGGAAGACTGATATGCATCTCCATGAGAACGGAGTGCAAGAACAATGGAACTGGTCACAGTGGGCTGAGCCAAGGCTACTTGCCCAAACTGGTCTGTCCATACCAGAGTACAGCACGTACGGTGTGCAGCTTGTCCCCGAGCACCCAACCTCGACACAGCTGGCCCTGGCTTTGGCCCTGTGACTCTCCTTTGTCCCAACCTTGATGCAGGCGGCTCTGGCTTTGTCCCAACTTTGATGCAGGTGGCTCCTGCTTTGGCTCTGGGCCCCTTGCTTTGCCTCAACACAGGTGGTTCCTGCTTTGGCTCTGTGCCACTCACTTTGGTCCCTGCCTTGACCAGCCTATAAAACCCTGGAGACCCCCGCTCACTTTCGTGATCACCCCACTGGAGAAGATCATGTCTATAGGCATCTCGGCCTCGAGGACTTGTCCCTCCACGTTGGTAGCTATAATCCCCTTACCCTCTTTTCTATCTTTCTTACTATTCTCTATTTTCTCTCCCACTATTGCATTTTGGTGGCACTAAATAAAGGTGCATTTTTTGCTGTATTAACTGAGTTGTCCACCGTTGTGTCTTTTGTGGTCTGAGGTCCTAAAACGAACCATCAGGTTCCCCGCATATGTTTGGGGACCCTGACATAAATTGGCGTCACGGACAGGATCTTGATAGACAGAGGAGTTGTGGGTTTTATATAGTTTGTAACAGGGGAAGGACCCTCGTCTCAGCCGCACCTAGCACGCCACTTTGGTGAGCGCTGTTAGAAAGCAAGGGGGGCGAGGGAAAATTCCCACAAACTGTATACGCCCAGGCGAAGAGCATTCCCTGTCATCAGGATTTCCTAAAAGATCTCATTGTACAAAAGATGGTGTTAGGATAGGGTTAATAATTTCTGTTACCAGAGAAGCTGGGAATAGAGTCTCAGCTTCACTGCAACCAGGTGTTGCTTCCATTGTTTCAACCAAATCAAGTATAACTCTGCTGGGCAATCGGGATGGGGGGAGAAGGAGAAGATTGGGACGGCTTGTACGTAGTAGGTCGGGTGAAACTGTACCTAATCATCATAAGATAGATGATCGAATTGTAATGATTGTTGGTAGCTGAACACGATTATTATTTCAAACTAGAATCGTAAAGAAGATATTTACAGAAATTCATGCTTGGATGTATACAATGGAACAATGTAGGTTTAATGATTAACATAGAGTTATGTAACGGAGGGGTATAATATTGGGGCCTTCTTGGACCCCAGTTGGAGTTGGATTTGGGTGTGTACCCCAGCTCCCAGAGCTCTCATCAATAAAGCACCTCATAATCATTCCGATTGTTATGCGTATTCCTTGCTAACAATGGGACTTTTTGTTGGTGGTGGTGGTGGAAGTGTGTGGACTGCTTGGTGTAGTTGAGGAGACAACCCAGTTGTAAGTAACTAAGGGGTGCCTCCCAAGCAGATTAGTCTCCTCACACATTCCAGGGAAGGAAGGGAGACACAGTTTTAGCTGTGTCAGTGTGTAACTTTAAGGATACCTCCCTGTGAGTGGTTATTGTCCCTTCACCAAAATGACTGAAAAAACATAAGGATGCATTTTATGCTTTGCTTGCAAAACATGGTGCTAGACCTTCCCCAGCCAGAGAAGGACGGGCACAGAATAATTGGTTTAATCTTGAAAACATTGTAGATAGAATATATTCTTTGCAACATGATGCTAGATTTAAACTGGGCAGAAATAAAACCAATCTTTGCTCAGTTTTGGGGGCCTGTCTTTCGGCAGCCATAGAAACCCGTCTTAAACAGGTAAGTGAAGAAAATGCAATAATAGACTCCCTGCAAAATTTGGTAGAAGCTTTGCAAAAACAATTGGAACAGAAAGAAAATCAGAATTATTTGCTGCAGATTTCCCTTGCAGAAGAGCAAAGAAAAAACTTAAACCCCATAGAAACACCTAAAGAAATAGAAAAAAGGGAGTCATACGCTATCAAACAGATATACCCTCAAAAGGAATTGGTACACATACAAAATTGTGGGGAACACTGTTGTTCCAACTTGAGACCTCTCATTAAAACAGAAGACAACTATATAAATGAAGAGCATCGTGATCCCCACATAACCACCAAAGAAATATCATACACAGCGACTGAATTAGCTAAAAGAAAAAAGGAATACTCCTGCCTCCCTAGTGAATCAGAGACGGAGTATGTTTTTAGAGTTTCACTCACTGGAGGTGACCAAATTAAATTAAGTGAACAAGAAGCAAGTGGCTATTGGGGACATGGAGTTTTCTTAACAACAGGAAATACATGTGCTCCATGGTCCCTGACACAGCGTGCAGCTTACTGGGCAGGGGGACTAAACCCCCTTGAAAGGGGTGACCCTCTGGCAATTGTCGGCACCTCAGACCAACTCCTAGAAAACATACACAAAGCTGCATGCTTGCAAATGATACATGAAAGAAAATTATTCTCTGGCTATGAGTCACCAATGCAGCAGCCTGTCAAACCTGAGATTATGATCCCTTTAATTCAACGTTTGCCAGAATCACTTAAACCAACAGCAATTCTCCTCCAAAAAACAATAGCATCTATCACCCTGGTAGATAGGCTTGAAAGATTTCTTGGACATACAAGTGATCAAACTGGTTCCACTGACTCCACTGACTCCTCACCTTTTGCTACTCCTAGCACACAACTTAACAGTAGTTGCAAAGTTTGGACATGGAGTGAAGTAGCAGAGGAGTTAATCAGTTACAGCAGAAAATATGGACTGGTAAAACACTCAGAGGACAAACCCAAAAAACCCGGAGGAGTCAGGCACATTGCTTCCCCTAATGAAAAACCAGAAAGGGGAAAACAAATCTCTAGCCAGCAGCAGTTGTGGTTGCTAGGGCTGAAAAGGGGTGTGCCACGAGAAGTAATGAACAAATTGCCTTATGATAAATTGGCTAAAATATTTTTTAATTGGTCCTGTCCCAAACCTATTGTAATAGATCCGTCTGACCAACAACCCAGCACACCTCCTCTTCCACCAGCCTTGGGCAACCAGCCACAACATTCCCTTACACAAGTTTTAAACAATTAGACTATTGACACATGGTCCCTGACACAGCGTGCAGCTTTCTGGGCCGGGGGAGGTAATGCTTTGGAAAGGGGTGACCCTTTAGCTATAGTTGTACCCTCGGCCAACTTTTGGAAGATGTCCACAAATCCGCCTGCCTATGGGAATTCACTGCTGCTCAGGAGGAAGCATTGCAAATGCTGATTTTTGAAGCCACAGCTCACCAAGTCCTTGGTCATATTTATTCTACAGATCCTTTCCAGGTGAAATGGGGATTTGCCTCCTCAGGGTTGTCAGTACACATATGGCAGCAGAGTCCTGAGAGTCCAACACGGCCCGTTGGTTTTTATTCCCGTGGTCTCAGAGATGCTGAAAAGAGGTACACTACCTGGGAAAAAGGCTTGTTTGTGGTTAGCCTAGCTCTCATAGAAGTGCAGATGATTGAACAATGACAACCAATTGTCTTGAGAGGTCCTTTCAAAGGAGTTAAGTCAGTCGCTGCTGGGACCCCCTCACCTGACGGGGTGGCCCAGAGGGCCTCAGTAAAGAAGTGGTATGCTCAGACCGAATGTGATTGTAACATCTTCTCAATAACTGAAGGAGCTGGGAAAAATCTAGCAATACAAGAAGGAGCAAACTTGGATGACATCCAAGACAAACCTGCCTCAGTAATTACCCCTCCCTTTTCCCCTGAACAGTCAGCAAATCCTTGGTTTACTGATGCTTCTGCTTCTTGCCCAACAGCTCCAAGCAGAGTTCCCTCACTGTTGGGACCAAGTGATTCCAACAATCCAGCACGTTACCCTGGACAACCTGTTTTGGTGGACTTCCCTACTGCAGGGGAAGTACAACTAGTGCTAAAAATCCCTCTGAATAAATACACATGGGTACTCCTTGATGCTCTAGGGAAAGAGTATCAAATAAATACACGCTGGATAATTTCCACCATTTTAATTTTCTGCCTTCTGGTGGCAGATTCTGTTGTGCTTACTTTTCACACGAGAACTCCGAGGGACATGAAGGCCTATAAACCATGATAAATATTTTAAACAGGAATTCTAAACAGTACTGATTAATGAATAAACTGGTTGTCACAATTAGAGATTTTACTAAATTACAACAACCCCTGCAGTCCTCTTTGTTCGCTTTGGGGACACATCAGTGGTTGGTATCAAACATATTACCAAATTGGGAAAAGGTAAAGGTAAATGATCATAAATTGGTAATTGATACACTCGGTACTATAAAATTGGCATTGCTCAAAGCAACATTTCTTTGGCTTTCAGCTGCATCCAGGCACAGGTTTGGATGCAGATGGTTGTTGCCTCAATCATAAGGGAAGGTGAGAAAGGCATCTTTCCTACTGAACTTCGGAAAATAATTTGGGATAATGCAAATGATTTTGAAAGGGAATTCCAATCCTGGTGGAAATTGGTGAACTTTACCTATAACCCAAATACCAACACAGTTACAGCTTTTGTGTTAACAATATGCAATGCTTCAGTGCATTTGATATTCCCGATCATTGCATTAGGTATAAATCATGATGGAGCTATTCTCTATCCTTCCGAGCATAGGGAATGGGCCCGTCAAACTGGGGAAAAATGGCAAACTGTCAACTTAGAATCTTGTGTTGTTAGGGAGCAACAAGATTTCATTTGTGAAGGTAATGCAATCATAGCTCAAGACATCTGCTTAGACACAGAGCAAAATATTTGTCACTTTGAAGTACACCCTAACGAAGCTCCTGAAACAGTGCTTGTGTATATAGGCAATGGATGTGCTTGTGTGAGGACTGCTTGTGATGAAGCGCTTGTAGAAAATGTAGCAGTGAATCTTAGGAATCATTCACATTTTTGTGTTTGTAATTTTACCACAATCATGGGATGTGACTTTTCTTACACAGCCCCAGTTACATCCTATCACCTTTTACAATCCAATTTTACACCGATTCATCAGATAATGCCTGTCCCCATTGGAATGAATTTAACTTTGGTTAAGCAATTGTTGCTTCACCAGGACTTAATGGGAATTTTGAAAAGGATCAAGAAAAATGGACAGAAAACTTTAGTAACAGTTCATCATGATGTGAAGGAAATTCATCATGTTTTAGAAAAGGTAAAATGGGATGCTGAACACAGGTGGTGGGACACCCTTTTTGGGTGGTCACCTACTGCTAAAGGTATCCTGAACAAATTGTGTCATCCAATTGTTGTCCTTTTAATTTTGGTTTTTATCGGTTTTCTTTTGTCAGTTGTTTTATACATCCTAAATTGGAAAATGATGAGGCAATTGACACACTTGACATCCATAATGAATGCACACAGTTTAATTGATACGCCTTTTGCAAAAGACACTCCTAAAGTTATTGACACTAGACGCACTACCAAAACAGTGAGAATTGGGCCTGCAACAGCAAGTTAACTTGAAGTTGTTTGCAGTTTGTTTTGATTGATGTGTTTGTTTTAGTTATGTTATAATTAAAATTAATTTTGTGATTTGTTTTTGATTAAGTCAAAGAGTTTTATTAATCAAGTAATATTGATTGTATACTGTTTTATCGTTATATTGCTTTTTGATTTTTGTGATTTGTTTGAGTATTTTGGAAATTTGTTTTAATCAAATATTGACTGATTTTGTTTTATTTTTATTTTACTTTTCTTTATATTTCCTTTTACTCTTTCTTTCTCTCTCCCTCTCACTCTTTACTGTCTCTGTTTTCTGGGATATATGCTACCAACACTGACGAGTCCTGAAGACATCGTGACAACATTGTAGAAGAGGACCTTTGTCGTCAGTCGTGAGTCATGGGGTGGTGTCAGAGTCTGTCCAAGGATGTGATATGCCTCACGACCGTCTCCAATGATTGAGGGCTGAGACTCCAGACTCTGAAAGGAGCCCCTGGCCCGGCTGAGGCAGAATGTTTGCCAAGTCTTGGAGGACTGATATGCATCTCCATGAGAACGGAGTGCAAGAACAATGGAACTGGTCACAGTGGACTGAACCAAGGTTACTTGCCCAAACTGGTCTGTCCATACCGGAGTATGGCACGTACGGTGTGCAGCTTGTCCCTGAGCACCCAACCTCGACACAGATGGCTCCGATTTTGGCTATGTGACTCTCCTTTGTCCCAACCTTGACGCAGGTGGCTCCTGCTTTGGCTCTGGGCCCCTTGCTTTGCCTCAACACAGGTGGCTCGTGCTTTGGCTTAGTGCCACTTGCTTTGGTCCCTGCCTTGACCAACCTATAAAACCCTGGAGACCCCCGCTCACTTTCGTGTACACCCCACTGGAGAAGTTCGTGTCTATAGGCATCTTGGCCTCGAGGACTCGTCCCTCCACGTTGGTAGCTATAATCCCTTTCCCCTCTTTCCTAACTATCTTACTATTCTCTATCTTCTCTCCCACTATTGCATTTTGGTGGTACTAAATAAAGGTGCATTTTTTTATTGAGTAAACTGAGTTGTCCCCTGCTGTGTCTTTTGCACTCTGAGATGCTAAAACGAACCATCAGGTTCCCCGCATATGTTTTTGGACCCTGACACCAGGTCACCAAGAGGCGCTGGGAACAGGAGGAGATCGAGGCTGAGGAATTCACAAATCCCCTGGGGCACACCTGCCTGGAATGTCTCCAGAAATGTGTCAGATATGGGCGGGAGGCTCTGGAGCATAAAGGTGGAGAGGGCAGATTTCCCATGGGAATATGGGATTTGGAAATGTGGGATTTGGGAGGGCTAAATCTGGGAACATGGGAATTCCCATGGAAATTCCCTCCATGGATCTCAGTCATCCCATTCCCATGGGACTTGTAAGGATGGATCCTGCTGCTCTAACACCCTGATGGAAATTCTGTAGATGGTTCTCACTGCCATCTCATTCCCATGGAATTCCATGGGCAGATCTCACCCTCTTCCCATTGCCACGGAATTCCACGGATGCATCTCACTGTTATCCCATTCCAGGACCCCCTGATGTCCCTGTGTCCGGAAGAGTGGAACACGGGATCCCAATGTTGTCCTGCCACGGGTACAGATGTTACCCCAGCACCCTGGGGATCAGCTGGATGAAGGGGGATGAAATCCGGAATCGTTCCCAACAGTGACGGCACCTTCCACACTTGGGCCAGGTCCAAGACACTGCCGGAGGAGCGGGAGCAGCACCGGTGCCGGGTGGAGCATCCTGGAATGCCAGAGCCCGGGATCTTCTCCTGGGCTGAGGCTGGGAATGTGGGATGTGGTAATTTGGGAGTTTGGGAATGTGCAGCAGTGGGATGGGGGTTCCTCTGCCCCTCCTCACCGTCCCGTGCTTCCCAGAGCTGGAATCCAGCGGGAATCTTACCCTGGTGGTCGCTGTGTCCATCATCGCTGCCATTGTGGTCATTCTCCTCATCGGATTCAGCGTCTGGAAGCTCCAGTCCAGTTCTCCCCAAAGCCATCCTGGGGAGTCACCCTGTTCTTCCCCAGTCCCAAAACTCCTGAAAATCCCCCCATGACCCGACCAGCCCATCCCAAAATCCTCCTGGGTCTCTCTTCAACCCATCATGGGGATTCCTGGGATTGTCCCCATGTCCCCTCCTCCAGGCCTTTGGGGTTCCACTTTGACCTCTCTGTGCCCCCCCCCCCCCCCCCGGTTTCTTCCACAGCCCTCCCATGATAGTGGGGGGCAGGGGCCCAATGCTGGTGTCCCCCTGCCTGCAGCAGATCCAGGGGTGGGGGGAGTTCAGGAGAGTCTCTCAGTATTTTGGGTCCCCTGGGAATTGAGGTGACCCCCCCGGGCCCCCCAGGATCTCCCTGAACACGCTGATGCTGCCTGTGCTCAGTGAGAAGGTTCAGACCCAGCACGGGGTCCCAGCTCTGTCACCTGCACTGCCCAGGTACCCCCCATAACCCCTGAGAACCTCCAACCTCCCCGTGACACCCTAACCTCCCCTGGAACCCCAAAAACATCTCTGAGACCCTCCAAAAACTCCGCAAGACAACAAAGCCCCCATAGAAACCCCCTAAACCCTCTCAGGACATCAAAATTCCCATGGGGGCTCCCAACACCCCCCCAAGCCCCCTTGAGAAGGTTCACACCTGGCACGGTGTCCTCATCCCCATCATCGGCATCAGCCAGGAACCCCCACACCCTCCCAAGACCCCCAAACCCTCCTGGGACCCCCAGACCCCCCTGGGGGGCCGGTACCAGAATCAACGGGAGGGATGTAGCGCTTTTAAGGGGAGTTAAAGTGGGGGCCAACTGTTGGGGGTCCTTAAAGCCATAATGGTGGGAGAACCCCAAAAATCCACCCTGGGGACACTCTCCCATTTGCTGCACTTGAGGGAGCCCCGAACAATGACGGGTCCTGGGCTGAGCCTTTTACTCAGCCGGGGGTGTGGAGGGAACTGGGGGGCTGGGACAGGGCTTGGAGCTCCTGGGGTTAACTGGGGGACCCCCAGTGGGAACTCCATTCCTGCTGTCCCACCGCCCCCTGTCCCCCCTCTCCCACCCCTTTCCCATTGTTCCCCCAAAGCTCCGCTTCCCCCCGGCTCGGTTTGGGGGTGACCCACCCCTTTCCCATCGTGTCTCGGCCTGGCCCCGCTCACCCGAGAGCTCCTGGCCCGCGGCCGCAGGGACAGAGGAGGAGGAGGAGGGACAGAGAAGGAGGAAGAGGAGGGATGGGGGAGCTGGAGCGGGCAGAGGAAGATGTTGGGAAAGATGGGACAGGAAGGGCTTATGGATATGATTGTCTGGTAAAAAATACTGGAGACATAAAATGTGTGAGTGAAATAGAAATGAAGGGCAGCTTTGAGATGTAGGCATGGCAGGCAGGAGGACGGTGATTAACTGGAGATAGGTTGAAGGATAGAAAACAAAAGGACACAAGAATGCAGTCCGTCTCCACCCTGCCAAGGCATCAAGGAAAAAGTAGATAAGAAGAGTAGTCTTTAGAGTTTAGAATATACGATGATATGGTAATTTAGTAGTTCTCATAGGTTGCACGCAAAGTTTGTAAATTTAGTATCTTGCGCCAGTTGGTCACTGTAAATTAGAATATTCAGCAAAAAAGGACATATAATGTGTTGGAACAAGGTCCTCGCTCTCTCAGCTCTTACCTCTTCTTCGCCTTTTCTCTTCTCGCTCTTTTTTCCTCTTGCCTCTTCGCCCCTTCTCTTGCCCGCCCTCTTCTGTGCTTCTTCTACCTCCCTTTCTCTTACCGCTCTGACCCTGGCACTCTTCCTGCCTCTCTTACGCCTCGTAGCTTTTTTACCTCCCTTATCTGATACCCCGTCTCTCTCCCTCTCTCTTTAAGGGCTTCGCTTCAGCCGAGGCTGGTGGCTGAAAGCAGCCCTCTTTACGCACGACCCTTGCAATAAAACCACGTGTTTCTAGAATATCTCAACTCTGCAGAGTTCCTTGTCCCTGCCGTGCACAGATGCCTCTACAGGAGGCACTGAGTGATTTCAGTGCTCTCTGGGTCTGCAGCTCCTTCACCCCGGGACCCTCGCCCCCCGTATCCTGCAGGTGACTGGGCAGGGGGAGCTCACCCCAAATATCCTGGGCGGAGTTTTGAAGCGGGGAAGGATATTCGGAGCTCACAGAAAATATATTTACAGCTCCCTGGGCTTTTTTCTGTCGGGGCCGAGCAGCTTGATGTTTGGCTCTTGCAGGGCTCCAAAGCTGAGGCGCAGATGCCCCTCCAGGGGACATGGGGGGTCCCCGGGAGGTGTTTTTGGGGGGTCCCGGTGGCGGTGCCAGCAGAGCCCCGGCGGGGGGCGGGTCCCCCAGCGGTGGGCGTTGGGCTCCCTTAAGTTGGTGTCTGTCTCTTTGGTGCTGACCCTGCCCGCCAGCAAAACCCTGCGGGCCCCAGAGAACCAAAGGTGCCCTGTGACACTGCAGGGCCCTGTGGAACCAGGGGACCACAGTGACACTGTGCATCTCCTCTTTTCACAACTGTTTTCAAAACTGCAAGATCAGTAATTGCTGCCATGCCATAGGGGCAAATAATCCACTATGTTCACTGTTGTTTAAAAGGATTACTTTGATTTCTTCTTGACAATCTGCATCAATTCCTTCTCCCATGACATCAACACTTTTCGAAGCCAAGCTCCAGTGAGCAGTTCTCAAACCTCCAGTGTCCTGCAGGGATCTGAGTTTCTATCTCTGTATTGATAACTCCCATTTGCTTCTGATTTATCCTAACTCATTCTAATGCATCAAGGCCCAGCCCTGCAGCCTCTGGGGTGGCCCTGCCAGGGGCCATCACACCCAGAACAATTTCCCCAGAAGTCAAAGTCTCACTGTGCACGGCTGTATTTGCAAATTGGGTGCAGCCGTGCACATCCAGGGGTTTCCATTTCCACACTGGGCCCATTGTTAAGGGTATGGAGAACATCTGTGGGATAGGTTCTCCATCAGGACAGGTTCCCATCTCCTCGTTCTTTCAGCTGCTCCTTCAACTGCCCCTTTGTCTGTTCAGTCAATCCTGCAGCTGGTGGATAGTCTGGTACATGGAGAACCCAGCAGTCCTAATCACTGCATTTTTCACAGTCACAGACAAAGCATTCCACATCACAGTATCAGCAAACCCCATAAAAATTGCCAATTTCATCCCTTCCTCCTTTATTCCTTCTATGCAATCTCACAAAGTTTACCACTGACATTAGAGTCCTGGCTAGTGCTTTTCTGGAGGGTATTTAGTGTTCCATCCCTGAGCAGCCAAAGGTGGCAAATCAGTATTGTCAGCATAATTTCACAATATTATTATTATTATTATTTCAGATACAAAGATATAGATATAAAAAGAAACATAGATTTAGATATGGATATAGTGTAATGGGAGGCTGGTGGGTTGGAGACAGACACACGACACAGGATCTACTTGAGTTCTGACCAACAGCCACCATTTATTGTTCCAAGCTCCCTTTTAGGGTGGGTTTGAATTTCCCAGGCTTGGAAAGCCAACTGGTTGGGAATCTCTGCCCCACCCAGATCTCTGGGCAGTGCTGTGTCTGCATCCAGGGCTTGGATGGGCTTGGCTGAGCTCTTTGTTCCCCCAGGGACTTGTAGAACAAGCCAGGTCAGCCAAATTGGGTCTGGTATGGTCAGACTCATCATGTCCAGCTGTAAACCAGCTGGACCTTGCTACATCTCCTGCCTTTGGTGTTATTAAAATGCAAATTGTTTTCTGTTCTCCCATTTGCAAGGGCCCTTTTGCAGACAGGGGAACAGAAGACAGCATGGGTTTAATTAAAAGGAGGTTTGGACAAACTTAATCCTCCTCAGCCAGTGATGTGTCCCATGTACCACTGGGTGGCAGCACTCATTCCCAGGAGCTGTCAGGCAAGATCACAACAATCTTCCAGGCTGGCATGTTACAGGTTAACTGCTGATGGTTCCAAATTAGAACTTAACACTAAAACAAGAAAACATTCGCCTTTTAAAACTGTGAGAAAAACCAATTAACAGAAAAACAGTTTGTAAACAGAAAAAACCACTCTGTAAGCAGAAAACCAGTTTGTAAACAAATAGAATCCTGAAATGAAGAGTCACTCTAAGAGTCCCAGGTCTCCATGAGGTCGGTGAACAAGCTGTTTCCAGCACTGTTCCACACACGGCTCCGCATCATCTGTGGAGGGGCCACCAGGAGAATGCTGCTGGTGGTCTTGGACAGGACCTAAGGTAGGACGGACACATCTGGCAGGCACCCAAAGCATTCCAGTGTCCTTGCAAGGCACTTTGCAAGGCTGTACTGTTAGCAAAACACCATTCAAATTGCTCTTGGGTCACAAAGACAAGTTTTGAAGCATTCAATTGTAAACACCTGTGACAACATTTGATAATTAATGGTGCAATTAGTTCAAAGACGGTGGGTGCTGTCTTTTTTGGTTGATGAGGTGGAAGCACTCATTCTAGAATGTGCCAAGGACCAGGCCAGTGTGTATCCCACTGTCCAATAACACCAGGAGGATGAAAATTACCAAGGAGAATAAATCAGTGATCCACATCTCTGGGCATATCCGGTGGGCTCGTCTGTCCGTGATGGTTTGCTCTACTCTTTCAAGAGCAGCTTTTGCCTCTGGTGTTAATTTTCTGGGGGAAGTTAATTCAGTGTCATCCTTTAAGAGGTCAAATAAAGGTGCTAATTGAGAGTCAGTCAGTCCTAGGTAAGGTCTGACCCAGCTGATGGTACCCAGGAGTTTTTGTGCATTGTTCAGAGTCAGAATTTTGGTTGAAAATGGATTGGTGGCTGTATAGTCTGGTTCTTTAGTTTGAGTTCCAAATATTTCCAGGGTGGTTGCTGCTGCCCTTTCTCTGCTGCTACTTGCAGACCAACTGTTTTGAATGCTTGTAACAGGCTTGGCTGAATCACTGAGAGTTCTTTTCTGGTTTGGGTTGCAATCAAAATGTCATCCATGCCATGGTAACAGTATGTCCCTGGAAACTGTTCTCTCACTGATGAAAATACCTGAGCAACACACCACTGACACACTGTAGGGCTGTTTCCCATGCCTTGGGGAAGTACTTTCCATTGATGACCTTGCACTGGTGCAGCGTTATTAATAGAAGGCACGGTCAAGGCAAACTTTGGCGTATCATCTGGGGGTGATGGAATAGTGAAAAAACAGCCCCTGAAGCCCACAGTCAGGATGTGCCAGGAGGCAGGGAGCATTGTAGGAGATGGCACACCAGGCTACAACGTGCCCGTTCTCTCTGTCACGGAATTGGTTTTTCTCAGGTCATGGAGTAACCTCTACTAACCACATGTCTTTTTTATAACAAATACTGGGGTGCTCCAAAAGCTCATAGATAGCTCTATGTGTCCTTGAACCAGCTGTTCCTGTACCAGGGTTTTTAGGGCATCTAAGTTTCTCCTTTTAAAGGGACCACTGTGCTATGCACACAGGCTGGGTAGTGAGCCATTTTAGAGCCAGTGTGGGATACTTTACGCCCTCTAATACAGTGGCCCCTGTCAAAAATCCATTCCCAACTCAGCCCACACCAGAGCCAGAGAACTCCAGGGAACGGCTTCCCATCTGGGAATTTCAGATAGGACTGATTCCTCACCTTTAGATTTAAAAAGTGTCATTTTGTGGTGACCTGGCCAAACTATGCCAATTTTGTTGTACCAGTGGGCAGGGTCAGCACCAAAGACACCGACACCACCTGAAGGAATCAGTGAAGTTTACTACAGTTCACAGCAGCAAAGGAGCAGCAAAGGAGCAGCAAAGGAGCAGCTCAGCAATGCAGCCAATCATCACTACCAAAGACTGCCTGCAGTGATTAAGAAAGATCCATCACCAGCTCCCCTCAGACGTTCCCATCCCCCAGATGCACACATCAGCTGGGGGAAGCTGTCACAGCCAAAGACTGCAGAGGCACTCCCGGACACTGGGAATTCCTGCAGCTGCCTCCAGCCACAGGTGAGGCTCCAACCTGGCTGGGAGAGGGCCCAGCTCAGAGAGTGCCGAAGAAACAAACTGACAGCAGCACTTCTGGTGCAGGAACATCTGGTTTCATCCTCCTCTTGGGTTTCTCCCAAAGCCTGGCCAGGGCCCAAGGAGGAACCAGGGCACTTGCCTTTGACCATACAGCCCCAAACAAGGCCAGATGTCAGATTTCATGGCCTGGTCTGCCTTCTAAATACAGAAAGGTCAATACATGTTTCACTAAGGAGTGGATACATCTACTAAACTCTAATGATCATACATATTTTGTTCAGGAGCAGATACAAAGATAACCTTGGGTTGGAAGGCTCATCCAGAGGTCACCTTTGGCTCAGGGCTGTTGTCCAGGCCTCAGTCAGGCCTCTTGTCCAGGCCTTGGCACTTCAGGGTTTAGTGGTGGGCTTGGCACTGCTGGCTTAACACTGGGACTTGATGAGCTCACAGGTCTTTCCCCATAGAAAGGATTCTCTATTCTCTATTTGGATACACTCAGGTCCACGTTAGCAGAATGACTTTGGTGAAAAAGTGGGACAGCACAGCCAACAGGGAGCCTGCCAATCCCTTCCAGCCCTGTCTGCTCAGAGTTTGCACCTTGCAGCTTCAGGTGGACAAAGGCAGCTGCTTCTGCTCCCTCTGTGTGTCCCCGTGTTCAGCAGTGCTGCTCCATCAGTCTGTGCCCTGCAACGGGGAAAAACCTCCGCCCTGCAGGGCCAGGAGCTGCCGGGCTCCGCCTGAGCAGCTCAGCCGGCGGGAAGGGAGCTGCTCCACACGGCAACCAGAGCAAAAGACAGGCCTTTCCTAGCACAGGTTTTCTATTGGAAAGAAAAAAGAAAACACAGAAGAAAAGGTCAAAGATAGAAACAAAATGCCAGTGTGTAGTGAAAAATACTTTATAACTTTGGATAAAGATATAACTGATCTTGTTAAAATGAGATCTCAGTTATTTGCTTTGTAAATGTGCTGATGGCACGGATCCATCCTACTGACCTCAGCAGCCTTTTAAAAAAGATTTTGTGGTTTGTTTGCAGTATTATTTTAAATTGTGGTTGAAGAAAAAGGAACTTCCTTTGTGCCCCGCCAGCTCGAAGCAGGACTGGGAATCTAAACTTTGCCAAACCCCAAACCCTGCAGAAAATGACCTTCCTTCTCACCCTGTGAATGAGTTGCACATTCCCTCTCAAATTGTCAGCGGTTTCTTAAAGATGCCGAGTCCCACTTAGAGCTTTTTGCTCTGGCTGGGAAGTGCAGAAGGGCAATTCTTCATCCACCAGCTCCAGACTGCACTGCCTTAGGAACACCATCCCCTCGCCAGGTTTTGCTCACTCTGGTGGCACTTCCGGAGGAGGAAGAAAGGGCAATTGCACAATTCCAGCCAAAAAGGAATGAAGAGTGGGACAGACAAAACATCCTGTAGAGATCCAGGCGTTCAGCTGCCACTGTGGAGTGCTTGGGTTCTTCCAATTGGATGTGGATCCCTAACTGCAATCTCTTGGCGTACAGGAGAGTCTCACTCACCTGCAAAAGTAGAAAGCTCTCTCGGTGTGCTCAGAACAGGCTGGTCTGATGCAAAGCTGTCAGAGCAATGTGAGAGCACAGCGAGCCCAGCTGTGCCTGGGACTGAGCCCAGCTGAGCCCTGGCAGAGCCCAGAGCAGCCTCAGCATCCACAGAGCCCGGCTGCAAGGAGAGAAAGCAGAAACTGCCCGTCAGCTGAAGGCTCCTGTGCCCTTGTCCCAGCCACCCGCGGTGCCCAGGACATGCTGGCCGTGCCCAGAGCGGGGCCCAAAGCTGCCCATCATTGCTGCCCTTGGGAGCAGAGCAGGAGGGCAGGACATGTGCCCAGCCTGCAGCCAGCCACGGCACATCCAGCCCTCAGCAGCTGCCCAGAGCCAAAACGCAGCTTGACAACCCAGTGAAGAATTTGTTGTGTCTGCCCCAGCAAAGGGGGGAACCTTTGGTGCCCGGCCAGGCGCTGCCATGCCCAGATCTGGGAGCGTCCCCCTGGCTGTGGACTCACCTGCAAATTGGGCAGGGAGCGTGTCTGAAGAAGGTGCCAGAATCCAAGTCGATCATCTTCAGCTGCTGGTGACCAGGTCCAGGAAGAGAATGTTGTCCTTGAGGTTGTCCTTGGTGTCTCCAGCAGCAGCCCTGCCTGATACAGCTTCTCCAGGGGCTCCTCCTTCCCTGGGGGCCAGACCAGGCTGTCAGTGTTCTGCCCACGGCCCCAGCCATCAATGAACCAGGACAAACAAAACTAGGCTGGATGGTGGCCACCAGTGCTTGCTGGACCAAGTCTCCAGCTCAGCTCCAGCACAGATGTTCCCATCTGGTGATCCCTGATCAGAGCTACAGGCAGGGCAAAAACAGTCTGGTTTTCTTTAGCACTGATTACTATGAGATGTGTGGAGCTGTTACCTACCAGGTTTTTGGATCAAATTGTGCACATGGACCTCTGCCATCTTCTAGGGCAGATGAACATCCTGCAACCAAGGATCATTGAAGAGGTCTTCTAAGGACGGCCTGTCCAAGGGTTGCATGGACAAACACCTCTTAATAACATCCTGGCACTCTGACGAGGGAAACCAGAAACCACCAGGCAGCTGGAGAAGGATCCCAGCCACTTTGCCCCCCCATTCCCATGCCCAGGCCATGCTGGGTGTGCCCAGAGCTGTGCCTAAACTTCCCCAGGGATCCTCTGTTTGGAGGAGAGCAGGAGAGCGGGACATGTGCCACCTCCTCAGCAGCTGCCAGAGTAGAGAGCTCATGAGCCTGCTGCTGTCTCCCAGCACAGGTATTCCCCTGTGCCCAGAGATGAGGACCCACCTTGAGAGAGCCATCGTGGGAACAAGATCCGCCCCCAGATGATCTGCTGGCCCCTCCTGAACGGGTGCTTCCCCATGACCAGGTGGTACAGCAGGAGGCCCAGGGACCAGATCGTTGCTGCCTCGCTGTGGTAGCGTTGGTGGTGGATCCACTCTGGTGGGCTGTAGGACAGGGTTCCTGTGGAACACAGTCGGAGTTCATCAGGGGTTGCTGCTATTCCTAGAGCCTCGCCCCAGCATCCCTGGGCATGTGGGGGCTGGCCCCCTCCCACCCCCACCCAAAAGCGTCTTGGCTCAATAAATAATGTTGTTCCTAGCAGCAAGAGGGGGGAAGCCCCGGTGCTACAGCAGCCAGGCTGGGCCATGAGATGTCCAGGAACATCCCCGGAGAGGGCTCACCTGCAAATTTGGTGTAGGCTGTGTCTTGGAGGAAGGCACCACAGCCAAAGTCGATCAGTTTGAGCTGCCCTGTGGCCAGGTCGAGCAGAATGTTCTCGGGCTTGATGTCGCGGTGCAGGACCCCGCAGCTGGTGCAGTGCCGCACGGCCGCCAGCACCTGGCGGAACAGCTGCCGCGCCTCCTCCTCCAGCAGGAACCTCCGCTCCACCAGGAAAGCCGAGAGGTCCTGGCACCACTCTGGACGCTCCAGCACCAACAGGAAGATGCTGGGGAGCTCAACCCACTCCAGGAGCTGAATGACAGCCGCACAGCCACAGGACACCTTGTCCAGCAGCACGACTTCCAGGGGCGCACGGGCGCCGTTGTGCTGCGGGAGGACCACGATGCCGTCAGTGGGGCTGAGGCCGCGCAAGGGCACCGGGACCCCTCTCCCAGCCCCGGATGCTCAGGGCCCCCCGCTCGCCCCTCACCCGCTCTCCCTGCAGGGCTCCCCCCGGCTCTTTCCTTGCCGGGCCCCGGCTTCTCCCGCTGGCCCCGCTCACTCACCAGCTCGCCCCAGTGCCGGATGCGATCCCGGGGCACGCATTTGATGGCCACCTGCGAGCAAAGGGCAGCAGCGGGCTGAGCTCGCTGCCCGCCCCGCCGCGCCCCGATCTCCACCTCCTCCTCCTCCGCCCTCCTCCTCCGCCCGCCGCCGGCCCCGCCGCTCACCGGGGCGCCATCCGAGAGCCTCGTCCCCGAGCAGACGGTGCCGAAACCTCCACGGCCCAGCAGCGAACCCAGGCGGTACCGGTCCTGCAGGGCCTCCCGCACCTTCCCTGTGGGCGACACGCGGCCCTCAGCGCTCGGCCCGGGGCCAGACACGGCCCCCGAGCGGCCACCCAGCGCCCCGGGCCGGGCATCCCCACCCGCCCCGGGCCCCGGCGGCTCGGGGCCGGCGGCTGCGCTGCCGAGCGGCGGAGCTCGGGCCGGGGAAGCCGCAGCGGAGGCGGCGGGAGCGGCCGCGCCATGTCTGTCCTCCGCGGGGCTCGGGAGGGGCCGGGGCCGGGGCAGGGGTTGGGGTCGGGGTTGGGACAGGCGCAGCCAAAGGGCGGCCATGCCACCCCAGTCCCAGGCACTGATCCCTGCCCAGCAGCGCCAAAGCCAGCACGGCCAGAGCCGGGCGGAGGCGAGACCGCGGCGGGACGCCCGGGATTGGGGCCGGGGCTGGGGCCGGGGCCATGGCCCGGCCCTGCAAAAGGAGAAGGGACAGGCCGGGACGGGGACACGGAGAGGGGCTGGGGAGACCAGGAAAGGGACACCGAGAAGGGCTGAGGGACACCGAGACAGAGTGCAGAAGAGCAAGAGAGGGAGATGAGGAACAAGAGAGAGACGAGGAGGTTCGTAGACTCCATAGAGTCACTGCTGTCGCTGCTGCTGCCGCCGCTGTCACCGCTGCAACTGGAGCCCCGGGGCCATTTGTCCGCGTGTCCGTTCCACGCTGCGCGCTCCACGGGGGCAGCTCCTGAGCCTGTCCAAACACGGCAACTTGGCCGTGTTGAGCCCAGATTCAGAGACCTGAGTCCTGCGCCGTGCCAGAGGAATCCCCTCAGTCGCTGCTGTGCATTGTCCCTGCTGAGGGTCAGACACTGTCAGGACACATTCCCTGGCTGTAGGATTCGTGCCCGACCCAAGCACTACACTGATGTCTCCAGCATTACTTTCCAACAAAAACAGGAAGGCAAACTGTGTGTACAGCCCATGGTATTATCGAGTGTCTAAAACTCACTGAGTCATCCATCTGAGAGGTGAGATCCATTTGGAATTAATGGCATGAAGAAGTAGTGCAACATGGGAAAGGGAAACACAGAAATAAATAGAGGAAAATGTCTTGATTATTTCTTGCATTTTCATTTCACTTCTGGAAAGCTGTTTCAGTTTTCCAGAAATCTTCTCCACAGTCCCAGCTGCTGCTTTCAAGAGAACGAGAGTTCTTTTGTGGAGAACGAGGTCGAGCTTCTGTCACAAGATGTGCCACCAAGTGCCACTTCTCTTGGATTTCCATACTGAGTGCAGCAGGACTTTTGCAGCCAAGCAGGACAAATGTTTGGAGAACTTTGCAATTTATCCTTTCTTTTCCTTGTGGGCTGAGGAGTTGTGCCATTGGTAAAGTTTTCATTGTTACTGTTTTAATCCAAGCAAACAGGAGAGGTTACCAGGACTTGCTGGGGAATGCAACCCTGACTGAATCCAGAGACAGAATCTCCCTGACACCGTGTGAGCTCCCCGGGCTGGGCTCAGGTTGCTGCTGGGACTCTGCAGAGAGCTCCAGCTGGGATCAGCAGCAGCTGGAAATACCTCTGGGCATCCCCATTTTCTGCTGCTCGGAGGAAGCAATGAAGCGAGTCAAGGAGTTCTGTTTTTCCTTCTTCTGGTGCATTTTTTCATTTCATTTCACACCCCAGATACAATTTCCGTGATGGCCTCTGGAAGTTGGTTCTATTTCAGCAGCAGCAGCAGCAGGGCTGTGTTTGAGTGCTGCAAATGTGGTCTGTGTGACTTTAATTCCCCTCGACTTAGTGCCCAGGGACTTGGCAGCATTTCAGCCTCTTCTTAGCATGGTGGCTATAACAGAAATACTGAGTTCACTGTCACAAAAGCACAGTGGGTAGCAATGACCGAAACAGGCAATTGCAGTTGTCCTGATGAAATTCAGTCGGCGGCCAGAAGGGGTGCAGCAGCAGCAGCAGCCGCGCTCTCCAATTGCCAAGGCAAAGGCAGCAGCAGCCTCCTGCTGTCCCTCCGGGTGAGTGAAACAGTGCTGAAAACAGCGCTGGAAGCCGACCCTTTCCTTCTCTGGAGGCTGGGTCAGGGCAGCACAGGCGGGCCCTGAGGGATCCGGGCTGTCTGTGGGTGAGTGTTGCTCTAGTCCAGAATTCAGCTGGACAAACCCCTGGAAGGCGAGGCAGCAGCAGGTGGGAAGGGGCCGGCGCTGCTGCTGCTCCTGCCCGGGAGCCCCGGCCGGGCCGGGCCGGCGCCCGCTGCGCTGCGGCTCCTGCTGCTGCCAGAGCCGGGCGGGACTCGGGGACAGGGGATGGACACGGGGGGACACCAAAGGCCTGCGGGGCTGCAGGGATGTTGGCACTGGGGCCAGCGCCAGCACAAAGCTTCAGCCGCAATGAACCCTGTTCTGGGTTGACCTGCCTCCTATCCCATATCTTGGATACATTGTTGTGTCTGGCAGCTGCCCCTCCCTCTCTGGTGGGGCCTGGCTGGCTTTGGCTCTTGCTTTTGCTGCCGCTGTAGGCTTGCTCTGCTTCAGCTTCTAGCTTGGCTGCCTTACTTCTCTGCTGTTGCCTTTTCTGCTGCTTCCTTTCTCTTTTTCCTTTTTCCCTTTCTTTCTCTCTCTCCTGCTGCCCCTGCCGCTGGTTTTTTTTTCCTTCGCTGCTTCTGTTTGGTTTTTTTCCCTCCTTTCCCCCCCCCCCCCCCCAAGGTTTGAACCGGCTCCGGACCTGACCTGACCTGAGAAGTTGGAGAAGTCCCGGGGCCTGCCAGAGACGCGTCACACCCTCTCCGTTCACCAAGTAACCCTATTTTCCCACTGTCGGTGTTGGGGAGTGTTTTTCTCATTGTCAATAAACCGGTTTTTCCACTTTTCCTCCGAGGTATTTTCCTTCCCGAACCCAGGGCTGGGGGGGGAAGGGGTGGTGAAGGTTTTGATTTAGGGGACTCCTTTTGAAGGTTCTTCCCTAATTTATTCCAAACCAAGACAAACCCCGAGGGAACTGCTGGGGAAAGGCTCCATTTCAGCCTTTCTTTGCTCATGGCTGCGGAGGGACCGAAATGAAAGGAGAACAAGCAGGGCCCGACCCCTTCTGCTTTGGTGCCGAATGGAGCCGAATGCCTGGGGCTGTGAGGGGCAATGAAAGGCTGTGAGGGGCTGTGGGGGCTGTGAGGGGCCGTGAGGGCCCGTGAGGGGCTGTGAGGGGTCGTGAGGTGCTGTGAGGTGCTGTGAGGGGCCGTGAGGGGCTGTGAGGGGCCGTGTGGGCCCATTAGGGGCCATGAGGGGCAATGAAAGGCTGTGAGGGGCAATGTGGAGTTTTGATGGGCCATGAGGAGCCTCAGCCCTGACAGGACGGGAGTCCCACCATGTCCCTAGGGTTGGGCAGCCATGAGGGGCCACAAACTGATGTGGTGGCAAAGCAGGCTCGAGGCACCTCTGGGACAGGATGAGACCCTTCCCCAGATCCAAACCGCACCAAATCCACCATTAGTGGGACTTTCCATCTTTAGAATTCACTGGCAGCTTGAAATAGACCATACAGTTTAATCCCAGTGGGAGAACCCGGGAATTTTCCCAGTGAGCGACATCTAGCCTTTGTTAATAATGTCTAGGATTTAAAAGTCTTTACAATGAAAAGTAGTACTCATAAATACTAATAATTATAAGAAGAAAGAAACCTCCAAATCCCAGCACCACACAAAAATGACACATCTCATTTTTCTTTATTATCACAAGGTTCATGAAAACAAATTCTGTTAACTCTCTCCACCTTGCCCCTTCCCCACCTGATAAATGAGGCCATTTGCAGTGTTTCATACAAGTTAAAATTGACAGCTGGAGGGAAGAACAGGGAAACACTCATTTCCATGTCAAACCCAGCAGGCCAACTCCAAAAGGGAGAGAATGAAATGGAATGAGGGCAGGGGCTGGTCAGATGTTTCTCTAAAGGATCCCAAAAACACCTCCAAGTGACACAGGAGGGAGAAATCAATCCCTATAAACCACCCAGGGATTCAGCTGTGGGGAGCTGGACATGGACAGAGGCATCTGGAACAGTTCTTTCCCCAGGCTGAGCTCTCCAGCCTGGCCCTGAAGTCAATCAAGTACTTTCCCAGAGCATTCCATGGTTGCCAAACCCCCTTCGAGATGCGGCTCACAGGAGCAGAGAACCTTTCTCAAGGTTCAGAGCAGTTAAAATGGCAAGAGATGCCCAATTCAGAGCTCTGTTTAAAAACCTGGAAAATAAAAATCAGTTGAACTCTGAAGGCCAGCTGTGGGCCCAGGAATCTCAGATCCAAGGGAAAACTGGAAAGGCCTTTTACAAGAAGTCACACTGAAGAGCTAACAGATGAATGTATGTGACACTCAGAGGGCCTTCCAATTTTGCAGTTTTCCTTGAATTGTTGAAATTGATTTTGCCTTTGCCTCCTCTTGCACTAAAGGAGCCTCATTTCAGAAGCAGGGAAGGCAAAGCTCATTCCTGGCCCTGGCTGCTGCTGTCCATGCAGCATTTCCATCCCTCCCGTGGCCTCTTCCCTCAGGGTCCCCAGCAGCAGCTGCTGGAGCAGCACATGGAAGCTGCAGATGGAAGTGCTGCCCACCCCAGCCTGAAGCTACACAAGGATCCTGCTGACAGGAACCCCAAGATTCCCTCCCAGGGGCCCTGCAAACAGTCACCAATTTTCGGAAAAGCAATACGGACAGCAGCAGCACCTCCCCATTATCCTGTAGGAAAGAAAGGAAAAAAGACCTCAGCATCGGCTGCTTGGGGCTCAGCTGGGTGTGAGCCTGCAAATCCATCAGGCAACAAGGGTTTGGTGGGCACCCAGCGGCCGTGGCTGGGGGCACAGAGCCTTACGTGGTCAAAGAGTGGCAGGAGCACCCCAACCAGCTGCAGGGCAATGGGGCTGGGTATCAGCATGTCCTTGTCCAAAACTGCAAAGCTGAGTATCACAGCTGTCATCCTGGACATCTGTTCATCTGTGTCCCACAGGAGCTCCACAAAACGTTCAGTCAGGGCCCACATTTTTTCGGTCTGAATTCACAAGTCTGTGAAATGCCACCCTGGTGCCAACAGGGCCCAGAGGCCAAAGGCCTGTCCCAAAGTACTCGGGCAGCTGAACCAGGAGAGCTGGGAGCAGCTGCCTCAGCTCTCCAAGCCCAGCCAAGCCCAAGTGACTGCATTGCCCAGCTCAACTTCAGCCACTGCCCCCTTATCAACATTGAGGGATTCTCAGAGAGCTCGAGAAGGGCCCTAAGCACAAGGTGACACCTTTCCCTGCACTCACTCTGCAGGTGCTTTGGGGAAGCGCCAGAGCAGCCGGGTGGCAGGAACAAGGTGGCTGCCTGGGGGCTGCTTATGGCCTCTGACACCCAATTCCTCAGGGCTTCCCACCAGCCCAGCCCCTCAGAGTCTCCCCCAGCCCGGCCAGCCTGCCCGCCAGCAGAGGCACAGCCCCACAGGAGCTCCAGAGGAGCCCGATCAAGAGGCACCGCGGAGCCTTCAGCAACCCAGCCAGCCACACACGGGCAGGAGGACACAGATTGTGGTTCTTGGCTGGCACAGGGCTTGTGGCCATCTCCAGGCACTGGCCTCCCAGTGATCCTCGCAGCTCCGGCCCCCAGCCACCCACTCTGTCGGCAGTGCAAAGGCTTCAGCAGAACCACCGAAGGCCAAGGGGCTTCTGGCCATTTTCCCCCCAAGACTGCATGCTTGGGCAGCTTGCTGAGCACAAAGCACCCTTTTCTCCCTCTTCCCCTGTGCCCTGCGGACCCTGGGCACCACAAGAAAAATCCTGGGAGTCCGTGCACTGTAACATATCCTATATTTATAGACTAAAGAAAAAAAAGAAGAAAAGAAGAATGTTGAAGAAAAGGAAAATCCCCACTGGCTTAGGTGGCCCCAGATCAGAGTGTCCCAGATCAGCTCTCCACAGAGCTCCAGCAGCGCAGCCAGCCGAGGCCCGACAGTCGAGGCCGTGTCTTCCGTGCCCTGCGGAGCTGATCTTGCAGCCTCCGCAAGATGGAGGACGGAGCTCTCTGTACTGCCCGCAGGACCAAGGCTGTTTCAATGGCCAGGTTTCTGATGGCAGGGCTGCTGTCATCGGCCATGTCTTCAAGGGCTGGAAGACAGAGGAACAGTGGGTCATAGCCCTGGTCAGCAGGGACCCGAGGAGAGCCCTCTGCCAGGGCCACCCCAGACCACTCTTGCCATGGCCAGGAGGGAGCAGGGACCAAGGGGATCAGCCCAAAGCTGCTGGCCATGAATCCCCCACGTGTCCCCGAACTCTCTGGGTGCTCTGCCCTCGCCACCCCTCATCCACACAAGGAGCAGCTTCCCCGCTGCCAACCCGCTCTCAGCCCGCTGCCCCCACTCACCCTCACAGATGAATTCGAGCTCTTCCTTCTTTCCCCGCAGGTGCCGCCCGGCCATCCCTGGGAACACAGAGCCTGTCAGGGCCCCGGCGGCACGGCTCCCTGCCAGCGGCGCTGCCAGCCCTGTGGCCACACGGCCTCCTGCCCCGGCAGGGCTCAGCCTGGGCCTCTGCCGAACGCTGCCGCCCAAGGGCACAGCTGCCTGAGGGCGGCAGCAGCCCCGAGGCCAGGCGGGGCTCCACGGCACCGGGCCCGGGAGACGCTGCAGCCGGGGCAGCAGCCGGGGCCGGGGCCGAGCTGCGGCGAGCCGCGGAGGGGGCTCGGTCTCGTGGCTCACCCATGAACCTGATGGCCGCCTCTCGCAGGGGCTGCTGTGGGTTCTCCAGGTACGGCAGGGCCCGGCGCAGGTGCTCGGCTGCTCGGCTCCTGTCGTCTGCCAGCTGGAGAGAGCGGCAGCAGGGAAGGGTTGGCGAGGGCTCAGCCCCTCGGCCGGGCTCTCGCTGCGCCCAGTCCCGGCCTCCCCTGCCCGCACAGCCCCGAGGCCCGGCCAGCAGGCGCCGGCGCCGGGCTCTGCAGCGGGCACAGGGCCGGGTGCTGCCCGGGGAGGCACGGTGCCGCCCCGCCCCGCGGCCCCGCTGGGCCGGGGCTCCACGGGCACCGCACTCGGGGGCCTGCTCCAGGCTGAGGCTGCGGCTTCCAGTCCCTTACCAGTCCCTCGCCAAAGCTCCATGTCTGATCCACCTGCAGCATCTGTTCAAGATCCCTCCTCTTCAGGAATCTGGCTGAAGAATGCAGCGTTTCCCTGGCGGCCTGGAGAGCAGCAGACACCCGGAGATGGCCCCACAGTTCAGGGCACAGGAGTGTCCCTGTGCCAAGGCCTGCAAGAGGCTACAACCTGCAAGGCTCCAGGGCAGGAGGCAGCCGAGCCCTTTCCCAGGGGGAAGCAGCAGCTCACACGTGCTCACCTCAACCACATGCTGGTTCTGGTCATGGCAGTGGAAGGAGAGTGGGAGCAGGCTCTGGCGCACATGTGACTTCAGCACCTTTCTTCCCTCTTCCGTTAATGAAACCATCATGTCTTGAAAGGCAAACATTGCGCACAGCTGCACCTGGCTATCATCCTGTATGAAAGGCAGGAACAAAAGACCTCATCATCGGCTGCTTCTGGCTGACCTGGGCACGGGCCTGCAAATCCACATGGCACCAAGTGTCCATGCAGCACTCAGTGGCCGTGGCTGGGGGCACAGACGCTTACATTGTCAAAGAGCGGCAGGAGCGCCTCAGCCAGCCTCAGGGCAATGGGGCTGGGTATCAGGGCACCATGGTACAGAAACAAATATTTGAGTAGAACGATGGTCATCCTGATGATGTCGCCATCACTTTCCTGCAGGAGCTCAATGAGGCTTTCAGTCAGGTTCCACATTTTTTTCGCCTGTGTGGAACAAAAATCTGTGTAACCCCACCCTGCTGCCAAAGGGCTCCCAGGTCAAAGGCCTGTCTGGAAGCACCTGGGCAGCTGAACTGCGAGGCAGGAGAGCTGGGAGCAGCTGCCTCAGCAGCCAAAACTAAGCCAAGCTCAAGCAACTGCCTTCCCCAGCCCCACGCTGCCTGCACAGCCTCAGCCGCTGCCCCCTTCTCACCATGGGGGGATTCTTGCCGAGCACCACGAGGCCTCTGAGCGCCAAGTGACGCCGCTCCCTGCACTTGCTCCGCAGGTTCTTTGACATGATCTCCAGAACAGTGCCACTGCATTTCCTCAAGTCCAGGCACTGGAGGACCTGAAAGGCATGGGGCAGTGACAGGGCTCCCGGCCGACAGCAGCCCAGATCCGCACCGGGCCGGGCCCAGGCGACAGCAGCAGCACAGGGCGTGGGCACCGTCCCAGGCAGCTGCGACTACCAGATGGCAGAGGGCTGGGAGGCAGCTCAGCGAGGCAGCACTGGCCTTCAGGCTCACCTCTACAAGGAATGCCAGGGCGGGCAGATCCCAGCATGGCTCCTGTGTGCTGAGCCGCCGGAGCAGGTAGCGAACAACGCAGGAACACAAGCGTTTGGAAGCAGAGGATATCTCCCTGGCAGGAGAAAAAGTAACCAACACTGTGAGCCAGCGGGACAAACCTTTGCCAGAAGTGACTCAGAGAGGTCGGCTCTTTCACCACCATCCTGCACGGGGACCTCAGGCATTTGGGACGTGGCTCCTTGTGGGCACCCGCCTCTCCCAGCCTTTTCCAGTCTGCTTGGTGTTTCCTGGGGTGACAAGGCCCTCTGGCCCATGACCACAGAGACTGTGTAGGGAACCCCGAGCACAGAGCACAGATGCCGGGGGCAGCGGCGTGACGGGGGTCTCACCTGGCCAGCAGACCCACAGCATAGTTGTGGGTGTCAGCATGGAGCAGCTTGTCCCAGCCACGCTTGTGTTCCATTGCCACCACCACATTATCACAGCGCATTCGGCAGAGCAGGGACTTCAGGGTCTGCACTACAAACCTGTGTGCAGAGCAAAGCCCAGGTCACACTGGGAGCATTGGCTCCTGCCCAGGGGAAATGGCAGGGACAGGAGGACTGGGATGGAGCACCTGTTGGGGCTGGTGGCAAGGCTGTCTTGCTCCTGGCATGCCTTCCAGAAGGTATGGACCTCCTCTGGCATATCCCAAGTGCTGAAGAACACTTGGAAGAGCAGATGCACAAGTAGGCGGGGGAAACACAGTCTCACTACACGTGGGACACAGGGCTCCTGGAAGATCTTCCGCATCACCACGGTTGCCTGCAAAGGACAAATTCCCCTGGGACAGTGCTGAGGTGTCCGTGTGGCAGGGCCCCAGCGTGGCAGGGGACACAGGGGGAGCACGGGGCCTGGTGGCCCTGGAGCTGTCCCTAGGCCAGGCTTCATCCCAGCGCCTGAGGCAGGGAGATGCAGTGGGGGAAGGAGGGTGGAGAGCTGCTGGAAAGGCAGCCATGGGGTGAGCAGAGGTCAGTTCCAGAAACTCACAGCCAGGGCAAAGACAGCAGTTTTGTCTCCATCCGAGGTGCATGTGCTGTGCTCTGGCCAGTCCTCCAGCACATGGAGGAGCGTTAGCTGTGCCAGTTTTGCAGTCCTGGGTGAGCACATGATGATCTTCCACATGGACAAAGCAGCTCTGCAGGGTCAGAACTCTGTCTCAGGGGGACCTTGGACACAGCACCGTGGCCTGGGCTGCAGTGGGGAGCTGAGCTGGCTGCCAGCTCTGCCTCTGCCCACTGCCCCTTGCCAGCAGCCTGCAGGCAGCCCAGCCCTGTAGGGACAGACCCGCGAGGGGCAGGGAGGGAGCGTGGCAGCAGGCTCGGGGCCTGCCGTGCCAGAGCTGGAAAAGGGAGCAGCCAGAGGGCCCTGGATTTCTCCTTTGCTCAGACACCTGGGACAGGCTGTCCAGGATGATGGGCTGGGGAGGCCTGAGCCCTCTGGGCAGTGGGCCCCATACCTGTCACACGATGGGGCCACACGCAGGAGAGTCATCACCACATCAGCAGGCTCTGCCTCGGTGAGCTCCAGCAGGGTCCTGAACAGCTTGTGCTCAGAGTACTCATTGGCCAGGAGCCACTGGTGGATGTACCTGACCATGGCAGGCACCTGGAGAAGGCCCAGGGAGACTTGGAAAGCTGCCAGAGGGAGAAATGTCCCCACCTTCCCCAGAGAAGTGCTTCCCTTCCCAGCACACTGGGTGGCCTGTAAGGGTTACAGGGACCAGCAGGCGTGGCTTGGGAGGCCAAGCAGTTCCTGGGGGGATCAAACCCTGCTCACAGGCTTCTTACTTGCTTTGACTTGGAAAATCCTTCCTCTACAAGCATATCCAGCAGGGCAGCCCTGGACTTGGTTTGGAAGAGGAGTGAGTAACCTCTGAGCCCAGTCTCCTCTACTGGGGCAGCTGCAGGACCTTCCTCCTCCTCCACCCAGGCCAACTTGGCCACTCTCGGGGATCTCTGCTCCATGTCAGTGACTGGATTGATGGGACCTTGCAGGAGAGATGCCTCGGAAAAGCTCCGAGTCAGCGAGTCCTGCAGTCGTGCCTGGAAGGCACCGGCACAACTGAAGTGTGGGCAAGAGTTCAGGACAGCAAGTCCTGCACTCTGGTCTCGAGGGCTCCTGCCACAAGGACGGGTGACTCTTGGTCAAGGCTTGTGGTTTGGCCTTGAGGTCAACTGGCGGCAGGAATAACACCTCGGAACAGCTCTGGGTCAGACACAAACGAGTGTGCTGTGAGGGGGCTCCTCACCACACAGCTCTTTCCTGTCCTGTCCCATCGCATGCTGCGAGCACTGTGGTGTGGCTGCATCACCGCCAGCACCTGTGTCACCACGTGTCACAAAGGGTCCTTTGACACCCTGTCCCAATCCATGCCACGGTGACCACGCTGCTGCACCGTGTCACAAAGGGCCAATGCACACGCTGCCACCTGCCCCTGGGGCTGCCCCCCGCCCAGCCAAAGTGGCCCAGGTTGGAAGGAATCCCTGGCCCCAAGTGTCTAAGACAGCCCTGAGACAGGATCTTTCGCAACGGCTCAAACCATCGGCAAAGGCTGCCCTGCTCTGCGGGCTCAGGGCAGCAGAAGGAGCCCCCAGGGCTGCCGACGCAGCCACGGTGGGAAGGGCACGGGGCCTTGCACAGAAGCTGGCCCGACCTCCTTGGGACACGTCCCGCCTGGTGGCCGTCCTAAACCCGCGGGTGTGACACAGAGGAGGAACGTGTGGGCTAGGGCACGAGTGCTGCTCTGGCCCCTGGGGCCAGGGGAGCGCTGAAATCAGCAGCTGTGACAGAGTCCCCGCCCAAGCAGGCCTGCCACCCCCTGAGCCCCCTGGCAGTGCTGGTGTCATTCCCTGCCACAGAGACCTGTGCCCTGGGGCGATTTTCTGCCACAGGGCAGACAAAGCCAAGGTGCATTGGGGGCTGTGCTCCTTTCTGCGGGGGATGTTGGCAGGGGGACCTGGAGCAACTGCTGGCAACACTTGCTCTCATGTCAGAAGCTGTTAATCCGTGCTGAAATGGTTTTCTCCTTGGAGTGATTTCCTGCAGCACAAAATCACCCTGGCAGCGAAGGCATAGAAGGATCTGGCATTGAAGAATCCACAATTCAGGAAAGCTTTACTTCCCATTGCTCAACTCAAGTAGTTCCAAAAAATTGCAAACTTCCTAAATTAATGGGAATGGCCTGAGAATGTTACAGGTTTGGAAGTTTCCTTCCCATCTCAAAGCAGCAACACATTTGCCTTAAGGTCATCCATTGAATGTCACTTTACAAAACAAAAGACTACACAGGAGCAAAAGAAAGGTCTTGCTTTGGTTTCAAACATTTTTCTATGAAGGAATGATAAGAACCTAATTCTCTTAAGGAAAAAAAGCCCTCCAGGAATGACAGTCCACTCAGTGTTACAAAAGTAGTCCAAACAAATGAGTAGGTTGCAAAAGGGCTAATCCTCCCCCTGCTACAGATATCGAAGTGGCCAATAATGTACAGCTCTCCTCTCTTCTCTGCAGGAGAAGCAGGACCACAAACAGAAGAAGTCCCAGCTATTCCTTCTGTCCTCCATAACCAAAGCTGTGCCAAACCACAGACACTGCCTTCCGACTGACTCCAGTTCCAGCCTAGACCTCTCACCTTCCAGACAACTCCTTCCCCAACACACCCACCAACACCAAGCCCAGCTCAACACCCTGCCAGGACCCCCAGCTGTCCCCATCCCTCTGCAGAGCTTGGCCACCTTCCAGCAGACCCCCTGGTTCCCTGCACGTGCCGTGGGATGGCACTCAGGAGGACGTGCTCCAAGGCCTTCCCCAGCAGCAAGGTCAGGCTGCCAGGCCTACGGTTCCTGGATCGTCCTTATCACCGACCCTTCCTGTGCGCGGCTGTTACATTTGCACATTTGCACTCAGCTCGGACGTGTCCACTTCACCAGGGCTGCTGGTAAAGGATGGACAGCAGCCTTGCAATCTCCTTCTCCAGCTCCCTTTTTATACTTGGGGGAGGTAGATATCCCAGCTCTGGCTATCCCAGTGTCCCAGCTCTGGCACTCCCCATATCCCAGCTCGGGCTATCCCAATATCCCAGCTCTGGCTATCCCAGTGTCCCAGCTCTGGCTATCCCAGTGTCCCAGCTCGGGCTATCCCCATATCCCAGCACGGGCTATCCCAATATCCCAGCTCTGGCTATCCCAGTGTCTCAGCTCTGGCTATCCCCATATCACAGCTCGGGCTATCCCCATATCCCAGCTCTGGCTATCCCAGTGTCCCAGCTCGGGCTATCCCCATATCCCAGCTCAGGCTATCCCCATATCCCAGCTCTGGCTCTCCCAGTGTCCCAGCTCGGGCTATCCCAATACCCCAGCTCTCGCTATCCCAGTGTCCCAGCTCAGGCTTGTTGGAGTCCAGGACATCCCCTTGGATGGCCTGGGACCCAAGGAAGGGAATTTGAGCCCTGCACAGGGGGGTGTGAAGCCGGTCCAGGAGACTCAGAGACCTTGGCACAGAGCCCAGGAAAACACCGGGTTTGATTTTAATCCATGGGAAGAGCTTCCAACATTGCAAAAGGAATTAGAAACCACCAGGATGTGAAAATAGTAGTTTAGTACAGTAGACGATACAGTAGTTTTAGAGTTTATAGAATAGAAGTAAGTGGGGACAAGATGGTGGAATTTGGGTGGTACCTCATGTACTTCTCCTTCTTCCTCGTCCTCCATCTTTTGGGGTGGTGATGGCACAAAGTAGTAAGAGTGGATTGGAGCAAAGTAGAAATGTCACTTTCAGTGTGGGCACTGGGCATTGGCACAAAATAGTAAATAACCAATACGTAGTTATCTGTATAAATGTTAGGGGACATCCCCTGAGGCAGGCAGTCGCCTCGTGTCCCAGCTGCTGTCTGGAACTCGGCTGGGAGCAGAGAAAATTCTGAGATATTGAATAATAAACAGCATGAGAAACCTGAAAACAGACCTTGAGGACTCTGCTTTTTTACACCGATGCGACTCGGGGCTCTTAGAGGGCCAAGGACTTTAAACCACCTAAATCTCGGGTGAGGAAACCCCCCAGAGACAAGAAGAGCTTAAAAACAGATTTCTCTTGATGAGCAGCTCTTCTCCCAGCCCAGCAGGGCTGGGGCACTGCCTGCAGTCAGCCCGGGCACAGCACACAGGCACAGAGAGCTTCAGTCACTCAGGGCTGGGAAGGGGCTGAGAAGTGACTGCGGGAGAATCACTCCCAGCCCTTGGCACAGGAACCTCTGGCTGCAGGACAATGCAGCTGCAGCTCCTGCAGTCATCTCCTACAGCTGGAACATGCCAATGCCTACAGACTCTGTGAGTACATTCTCTGATTGTGTCTTGTGTGGAGCAGCCAGGGGTGCCCAGGGCTGTCCTGCAGAGCAGGGTCCTGCAGCCCAGGGCGCTGTGCTGGGGCAGGGATTCTGCTGCCTGCCAGGGACAGCTCTCAGCCAGCCTGGGGGCTGCTCCCAGCACTGGGGGACAAGATCTGGGTGGAAGGAGACAGCTGGTAAGGCTTGGAAGTGTTCTCCTTGTGTGGGGAGGATGCCGCATTGTTCAGGACTGCTCCCAGCATGACATTTAATTGCAGAACATGTCCAAGTACATTATCCAGGGAGCAGAGTGAGGCAAGGGCTGTATAAAAAGGAAAATCCTGCTTTATTAATCTTATATATGTGTTGCCTGGATGGGAAATTGCACAGAGGTATTCATCTTTGAGCTCAGGTTGAGGAAAAAGAACCAAACAATTTTGTCTCAGACCTTACCAAACCAGGCAGTGACAGAAATCAGCAGAGGGTCCTTTACAGGCAGCATCAGTGTTTGTTTTCCAGACTCCTCGGGGCTGCTCTGATGTTGCCATCAGAGCCTGCAGAGGCAGAGCTGCCCCTGGGCAGTGCCTGAGCTGGGAGGGGTCTGCAGGGCAGAGCTGAGCCCCCAGGGCTGGGCTGGGCTCTGGCAGCACTGGCAGGGCCCAGCCCTGGGCACAGGGAAGCAGCTGCAGGCAGGGACAGCTCCAGGCAGCAGAGCCCTGGGCAGGCAGTGGGGGGATAGTGCCACAAGGCTGTGCTGGGATATTCAAAGTTCTCTCCAAACTGAACTATTCCATGATTACTGTTTTTACAGATCCCCATGCCAAGGCACTGCAAATGTCCAACAGCAGCTCCATCAGCCACTTCCTCCTGCTGGCAATGGCAGACAGGTGGCAGCTGCAGCTCCTGCACTTCTGCCTCTTCCTGGGCATCTCCCTGGCTGCCCTCCTGGGCAACGGCCTCGTCATCGCTGCCGTGGCCTGCGATCACCACCTGCACAGCCCCATCTTCTTCTTCCTGCTCAACCTGGCCCTCAGCGACCTGGGCTCCATCTGCACCACTGTCCCCAAAGCCATGCACAATTCCCTCTGGGACACCAGGAACATCTCCTATGCAGGATGTGCTGCACAGGTGTTTTTCTTTCTTTTCTTCATTGGAGCAGAATTATTCCTCCTGACCATCATGTGCTACGACCACTACGTGTCCATCTGCAAACCCCTGCACTACGAGACCCTCCTGGGCAGCAGAGCTTGTGCCCACATGGCAGCAGCTGCCTGGGTCAGTGCCTTTCTCAATGCTCTCATGCACACAGCCAATACATTTTCCCTGCATCTGTGCCATGGCAATGCCCTGGGCCAGTTCTTCTGTGAAATCCCACACATCCTCAAACTCTCCTACTCAAAATCATATTTCAGGGAACTTGGGCTCATTGCTGTTAGTGCCTGTTTGTTATTTGTTTGTTTTGTGTTCATTGTTTTCTCCTATGTGCAGATCTTCAGGGCTGTGCTAAGGATCCCCTCTGAGCAGGGACAGCACAAAGCCTTTTCCACCAGCCTCCCTCACCTGGCCGTGGTCTCCCTTTTCATCAGCACTATAATGTTTGCTCACCTGAAGCCACTGTCCATCTCCTCCCCATCCCTGGATCTGGCCCTCTCACTTCTGTACTCGGTGGTGCCTCCAGCCCTGAACCCCCTCATCTACAGCCTGAGGAACCAGCAGCTCAAGGCTGCAGTGTGGACACTGATCACTGGATGGTTTCAGGAACATTAAACTGCTAAGAAACTTTTAAGTAACATATAATAATAGTAATTTTTGGTACTTCTTGTTAGTTTTGTTAAGGGGTTTGTTTCTTTCGTTTTCCTTGTTCATATTGTTCATAAAGGAAATTCATTGTTTGTGCCATTTCTCATTTTGTTTCTTTCCACCTTCCCTTTGGCCACAGACTGTGTCAATTATGGGCTGTGCTTGGCTTTAAGAGAACTCAAGGATCTCCCAGCCAAGTTTTGTGCAGAGATGCCCTATTTGTTCCCTTCTCTGCAGCTGCAGCAGCAATGTCTGTGTGCAGAGCTGGGGGCAGATCAGGGCTGGCACAGCAGCTGTGGCCAGGAGCAGCAGCAGTTGGCAGTGCTGCTCCCGTGGCCCTGCCCTGCTGCCCTCCTGGCCCTGGTGTTGCTGTAGGGCCTGAGTGCTCTCGGGGCCGGGCACAGGGCTGGGGGTGGCAGTGCCGAGGCTGCAGCAGGGACAGGCCATGGGCGCTGCTGGGGCAGCGCTGACGCCTCAGGGCAGGGCCTGGGGGCTCCAGCCTCCTTGCCCAGGCTCTCTCCAGAACACGCCCAGGCCAATGCTCAGCACAGAAAAGCCCCGTGAGCAGCCCCAGGCTGGCCGTGGGCAGGCTGGGGGCAAACAGCATGGCTGGGGCTCTGCAAGGTCCCTGGGGGAGATGGGAAGGAGCAGCAGAGCAGGGCCTGATCCATCCCCACTGCGCTGGACACCCCAGGGCAGCGTCCCAGAGCGTCCTCATGCACCTGCCAACAACATCCCCCCTCTGCAGCCCTGGCCTCTCCCCCAGCTCACACAGGGGCCCCATCCTTGCAGGCACAGACACGGCAGCACTGGCTCAGGAGCCCCTGTTTGCACTGCCCAGAGCAGGCCTGAGCACCCCCATGGTGTTGGTGTGGGGAGATGAACCTGAGGGAGCACAAACGCCATCAGCCCCCGGGGCCAGGAGGGGCTGTGGGACAGGAGGGAAATCACTGAGCTCTTTCCTGGCCTCTAAAGTCTGCCAGAGAGTTTGTTCCCATGGGCTGTGAGTTTCCTGTGCCACTGCAGACATTGTTGCTCAGAGCCAGGGCTCCCTGGCAGCTACCCCCAAACTACCCTCAGCATTTCCTTGGCTTCACTTTGGCTTTCTTTCCTATTCCCTGATGTAATTTTTTTCCTCTTGCCCACCGCTGTTCCATGCCCTTCAAACAGCCCATCCCTGCTTACTTTGTCCTCTCTGGCCCCACTCCTCATTTCAGTTCCTGAGTTGGCACCATGGGAACATCCCCTGGGGAGCAGGATCATCCTCCAAGTGCTTCAGGAATTGTCTGCAGGCTCCTGCAGTGTCTGGTGCTGCTCCTTGCCAGAGGCACTACAGCCCAGGGGGACACATCTGGGCTGCTGTGTCTGGCTGTGGGGCTCCCTGTTCTGGGCCATGAGGAGGAGCTGCAGAGGCTCTGCAGGACTGACAGGATGGACTTGGGGCTTTGTGGAGAAGCTGAGGGAGCTGGGCTGCTGCACCTTCTGAAGAGGAGGCCCAGGGCTCATCCTGCAACTGCTGCAAGGGTGGTTTCAGAGTATCACAGAATCAGCAAGGTTAGAAAAGATCTTGGACATCAGCAAGTCCAACCTGTTCTCTGACATCGCCTTGTCTCCCCTGAGCCTCCTCTTCTCCAGGATAAACAACCCCAGCTCCCTCAGCCACTCCTCACAGGACTTGTGTTCCAGACCTCTCACCAGGTTTGTTGCTCTTTTCTGGACACCCCCCAGCCTCTCCATATCCTTGCTAAATTGAGGGGCCCAGAACTGGACACAGTACTCGAGGTGCTGCCCAAACAGTGCCAAGTACAGAGAAAGAATAAGTGCCCTTATCCTGCTGGCCACACTGCTCCTGATCCATTGGAATGCCAGGGATTGGAAGAGGGAAATAGTAGGGTTTGGGTGAGGACGAAGTCTGTTTGATTGTCAGCCGTGAAGGGTCTTGATTTTCATCTCAATTCAGACTTCATCAGACATTCTGACAGTCAATTTCAATTGGACATTGATGATATTAATCTGTAACAGGAAAACTTAACAGAACAAAACCACTGTCTCTGCATTGTTTTCAAAATAGTATATTCAGTTTGAATACACTTCTGAAATCTAATTTATCACAGAAGAATAAAAAACCTCAATTATTCCCATGGGACTTTCTTGTCTGGCTGTTTTGAACAAATGTTTCTGAGCTTTTCTCACTAAATTCTTGAGCTGAAGGGCTCAACGAAGTAGAAGCCTCTGGAGCTGTAAAATTCATCAGCAACCTCCAAGGGTCTGAGGATCCATCCTCAGCAGAGCAGCAATGAACAGAAATGGGCACAGCTTTGTGGCTGCCCCAGCTCTGGGATGGGCCCTGGGCCTGGAGCAGGAGCAGCTCTGGAGGGCCCCAAGGCCGGGGCTGTTGTGCTGGCCTGGGCAGATGGGATGGCAGCAGGGGCTGCAGAGCTCTCAGGACCTCAGGGACAGGGGAGCAGGGCACACAGGGAGCCTGCTTTTCCCTTCTTTTCCCAGCACCTTCCCCATGGCTGGGGCTGAGCCCTCTCTGAGCTGCAGCTGCTGCTGTGCCCTTGCCAGGGGCTGAGGCCGTGGGGCCCCTGCCCAGAGCAGCCTGCCCTGAGCAGAGCTGTGGGGCCAGAGCCGGCTGGGCTGGGCTGGGGAGAGGCCCTTGGTGCTGCACAGAGCTCAGGGCAGCTGGCAGAGCTTGCAGGGAGCTGGGCTGGGCTCAGAGAGCCTGGCACACAAACCATCAGTGTCCATCTCGGCCTGTGGCAGCGTGCAGGGGCAGGACTCAGCCCAGGCCGTGTGGGGCAGGGCCAGCGCCTGTGGAAGGCATTGAAAACAGGCAAGTGGCCCAGAGAGGAGACTGCTCTGTGCCCTTGGTGGCATGGGCACAGCAGGGAGGGGGCCCAGGACATTTGTCAGCAATGCCAGCCTCTGTCCCCAGGCATTGGCAGCCCCGGCTGCCCAGCCCAGGTTTGCGGGGCCCTTTGGCTGTGGCCCAGCTCCATCCTCCTGCAGGGCTCAGGGCCTGTTGGCGGCCATGGCCAGCCCTGCCCGGCCTCTCTGCTGGCCCAGAGCCCGGCAGAGCCCGGGGCAGGGCTGTCTGTGCAGGCCCACAGGGCCCACGGGCTGTGCAGGAGCTGGCAGAGGCTGCCCAGCAGGGAGGCCATGGGGCACAGAGCCCCAAGGCTGCTGTGGCCCCACGGCACAGGGGCCGTTCCCACCTGCAATGCTCCTGTCCTGCCCTGGGCCTGCACAGGGGCTGTGGCACCATGGCTGGGCCAGCGCGGCACAAAGGGGCCACGCAGCCGCTGCCGGGGCTGACAGCAAGGCCAGGCACAGACCAGGAACTGCTGGCCATTGCCTGCGCTGGCCAGGGCTGACTGTGCCAGAGGCAGAGCTTAGCTGCCCTTGGGGGCTGCAGGAAAAGTCCAGAGCCCAAAGAGCCTCCATGGCTGTGCTGGAGACCAAGGCTGGAGCAGGGAAAGGCAGGGCTGCTGTGGGATGGGGAGGGGATGGAATTCCAGCACACACCTCAGTTCTCAGATGATCCTGGCACCATGCTGGTCCCTGTTTCAGCCTGGAGCAGATGTTTACGGGAAAGGACCCCACCGGGGCTGCCAGGGACCTGCAGTTTGCAAGGTGCTCTGCTCTCCCTCAGCTGCTCTCGGAGAGATGCCAATCCCAGCTGGGCACCTCAGGGCACAAGTGACACTGCCTGTTCGTGGGTACGCAACTGATGGCTGCCTGAAAAGGGGCACAGGTTTTCATACTTGTTACATTCATAATATAGAAGCAAATCTTTATTATCTGGGTCATTTGAGTAATTTTAAGAGGTGGCAAAATTTTCCCACCAAGAACAGGAGTTTTCTGGATCTACTGGATTCTTCTACTGATGGTAATAGAAGAAATACTGGTCTTCCCTTCTACCTTTGTCTCAAAATTCAGTCTAATATTTCATGACTCTCTTCCTTCAACTGTTTCCAGCTCCTCTATTTAAATGGCCATGTCTAAGTACATGTCTTCATTTACAGCTGCTGGACCTATGTCCTTCCTGTTGCTCCAGGATTTCCTCCTGCAGCTGTTCTCTGCTTATTCCAGTGCCTCTCCCTTGACTGGCTTCATGTTTTCAGCTCCAGAGAGTTTCCTCGTCTTTTGCAAGTTTAAGAAACATCTTAGTCAGCATCTTAGTTGCATTTTTATCTTTTTCATTAACTATTCTTATGTCTTTCTCTTAAATTGTTCCTTTATGGCAATTTGTTGTGAGTGTTGGATGTGTCAGATGTTGTTGGGATGTCACAAGGGAGGGAAGTGTTTTGATGTTTATTAAATTTTATCATGTTCGCATTTTTTAGGCTGACCATGAATAGAAACCTTTCAGTGCCTCTGAGTCTCACCAGTTCCTGGTCCCTCAAAAGACACAACCCTGATGAGTTGTGGTTCCCACTCCAGTGGCTGCACTTGCACCTCCCTCCATAGCCAGAGCAGAGCTCCCTTGTGCCACAAAGTCCCTGGCAAAGGAGGGATGAAGGAAACAGGACAGGCTGTGGGGATCAGGTGCAGGGCAGAGCCAGGGAGTGAGTTTTGCATTTGATGGAGCTGTGCCTTCCCTTGGGTTTGTTGGCTGACAGTGAATGACCATCCCTCTGTGTCTCAGGCAGCTCTTTCTCCAAGGAAAGCAGGTGGGAGTTGGAGCCAAGGAGCTGAAAGCTGCAGATCCTGCCTAGGGTGGAGGGAGCTCAGATTTTCACAAGGCTGCTCTGAGTCCCAGGGCTTGGATGGGGGGAATGGTGGAGTGGGGGTAGGGACAGAGTCTGATTGATTTTCAGACATAAAGGGTCTTGATTGTTGTATCCAAACTGAATATTTGAACGTTCTGGGATTCAGTGTCAATTGGAGATTGCACATATCAATTTATTAACAGAGAACAAACCTAAAGAAGACGTTAAAAATACTTTCTGTCTTTGTAAAAATAATAAATAATATATTCACTTTGAATACTTCTATTGAAAATACTACAATAGATTTGAAAACTAAAATCAAATTATTCCCAGAGGTTTGGCCTATTTAGGTGTTCTGAATATTAAGTAACCCTGGGTACTGAATTCCTGAACTGAAGAGCTGAAGGCTGAACAAGCCTCTGGAGAAGTCAAATCCAGCAGCAGCCTCCAAGTGTCTGAGGATGTCACAGCCCCCACTGAGGCCATCCCTGCCCAGAGACCGTGGGGGAATGGGCAGACAAGGAGAGCATCCCTGGGGCTGGGCAAGCAGAGCTCAGAGGCACCAGCAGGTCCAGGTGGGAAATGGAGTGTGCAATGTGGCTGTGACAGCCCTGCCTGGGCTGTGCCAAGCAGGACAGACAACCTCGACCCCCATCCCACAAACAACTCTTTCAATGAGTCATTTAGAAAGAAAATAGATTTGTTTGTGTCTTTGGAGTTGGAAACACCAGAGAAACACCAACAAGAGATTCTCAGGAGCTTAAAACAGCAAAACAGACTTTACTGCTATGTTAGAAAATAAGAGAAATTTGGCAAAAGGTTTAATACAATATTCAATCAACAAAAAACACTTCTCAAGGGATTTATTCAGTCCATTCAACTTCGCAAACTCTAAGAACTCTAAGTCTGTTCAATTTTAAGTTACTCAAAATTTTGCAAGAGGAAGGAATTAGATGAAGAAGACAGAGAAATAGAGAAAGACATGTAAGATATATGGAAGCACACACAGAGCTACCAGCTCCTGGACTGCAGCGATGTTGAGATAGAAATTCCAAGAGGAGGTGGGGTCAAGATGTGTTCTTACCTTGTGTTCAGCCTTAAATACTCCTTGGTCTTCCTGGGCCTTTACCCCAGGTGGGACTTGGGGTCATCTGGTCACTGAGGAGCTGGGCTGGGGGCTGCAGAGGTGGCTGTGGAGCATTGCCTTGGTGTGCCAGGCATTGGCAGACACTGCTGGGCTGGGATAGAGGCTCTGGGGGGATTTGGGTTCCAGGGCAGGGCAGTGCTGGACCTGCCCCTTCCCCCCCACACATGAAATGTTTCCAGCCAACAATCTCCTCCAGTCCATTACAAGAGGCAATGTTTGAGGTGGAATCCCAATTCTGGCCATGGGCACCTGGACAAGAAGACCAGTTCTTTTCCATAGGAAGGAAAGCACAGAGTCTTCCCCAGGATTTGGAAGGCAGGTGAGAGCCTCACTAGTCCAAGGCGAGCCTGACTTGTCAGTAATGAAAGATTTTGTCTGGGAGCAGTGTTTGGATAGAAGGAATTTTGGACATTGAATCCCAATTTTGGCCCTGGGCAGCTGGAGGAGAAGGACAGTTCTTTCCCATTGGAAGGCAAGCAGGGAGCCCCAGGGTTTCAGTAGCAGATGAGAAGAGACCCTCAACATGCCAAAGTCAGCTGGACCAGTCAGGTGGCCCTGGGAGCCTAAACCAGCCAGAACTGTTCTGTGTTCCAGTTGATTTATGGGGCCCTGCAGTGTCACAATGGTGCCTTGATTCCATGGGGTCCAGCAGTTCCACAATTGCCTCTTGATTACAAGAAGACCTGCAGTGTCTCAATAAACCCTTGGTTTGATGGGGTCCCACAATGTCACAATGGCCCCTGGCTTCCAAAAGGACCCTCAGTGTCACAAGGGTCCCAGCTGTTGCCTCAAGTTTGCCTGTTTTTCACTTCTTGCATTTGTTCTCACGCAGCTTCAAGTAAACTATGTATATTTTTAGGATTGTTTGGATTCTTCCTCTCTAGGAGGAGAATGAATGATTGATGGTGATGTTCACCAATGAGGTCAAAGAGGTGGCTACCTGTGTAGCCAATCTTGACCTGTCTGTAAATTTGTATATATATGGAGTCAGAAAAATAAAGTAAAAGCTTTCCTTCTTCACCTCCTGCTGGCCTGCCTCGTCTTTTCGTGCTCCTAACAGCAGCCGCACTTGTGACCCTCCGTCACAACTGGTGACCCGACGTTGAAATGGAATTCAGCCTTCTGTGTGTCTGAGGTCACAACTGGCCCCGACGGTGGACAGGAAGTCACAACTGGTGACCCCTCCGTTGGACCAGAATTCAGCCTTCTGTGTGTCCGAGGTAACAGTGGTAAGAGATGATGACCTCTATCCCTTCCTCGGAAGATGCCTTCATGATGGACCTCTGGTTTGAGGCCCTGGAGAAGGAGGGATCCTCTGTATCTAGAGAGGATATCCAAGAGTTTTTTTATTATGCTAGAATCCATGGTTTTTTCTCTACCGTTCAGGCTGCTTTCTCCACATTGGAGTGGCGGGCCTTAGGGTCCCGCCTACTGCACGAGTTTGAGGTGGATTCTGGGGTGGACCTTTTGCGGTTGTTAACAACCTGGAAAAGGCTGCAAAACGTGCTCTTCGGTATGCAGCCTCCCACCTCTGGGGCTTCAGAGGATGGCTCCAGCCACATGTTGTCTCCTGGGCTAGGTGCCAGGGGAGATAGTGGTGCCTTTTCTCCTGTCCCCGCACTGCGGACGCGCCGCTGGAGCGGAGGGGATTTAGCCCCCCCACGCGCGCGGTGCCGGCGGGAACACCCATTCCCGCCCCGCGCAGATGCAGGAGCGAGGAAAGCATGTCCTCCCTCAGCGCGGCAGCTGGGGAGGGCGCGGGGCCCGCGGAGCGGACCCCACCTGTACCCGCACCCCGCAGGCGCTGGAGTGCGGGGGATCTTAGGGCTTGCGAGAGCCCAAGGGGACCGGCGCGACCAGCGCTGCCGTCTCCGGCGCCGCGGAGGCGGCAGCAGGAGGTCCCGTTCCCTCTCTGTGCATTTCCGGCACGGCAAATGCCAAGAGTGCGTCTGAATCGGGGAGGGGGGATGGTCACAGTGGACTGCCCTCATTGTGGGATTTCCACGAAATATTTCGTGGAGGAGGACGGCGTGGGTTCGTGCCGTCCCGAGGGGCCGAGCGAAGTGGCCCTGGACCCGCGCGGCGGGGACCCGCAGTCCCCCCGCGGCTCTGGACGCGGCTCCGGGCAGCCAGCCAAGTCTGCCCGGGGGGGCACGGCCCCGGAGAGTCAGGGGCCCGCCCCGGAGAGCGAGAGGCCCGCCCCGGAGTGTGAGAGACCCGCCCCGGAGAGGGCAGGGGGGCCGCCCACCATTGGAATTCGAGCGGCAGGGGGGACGATGCTGGGAGCGGTACCCACTGCCCCTCCCGCAGCTGCTGCTCTGCTGAGAGATGTGTGGGGGAGGTGGCGCTTGGGTGACCTTCAGGCTGTACAGCCTGGTTCTCCAGCGAGCCTTTCACCCCCCGCGAGCCCCCCTCCTTCCCCCGTGGCTTCTCCCCCCCAATCGCCCGTGTCCTTGGGAACAGTGCTGCCTCACGGCAAGTCCCTCAAGGCGCTGTGGTCCCCCCCCGCGCTGAGCTGGAGCAGCTCCGCAGTGTTTACTTTTAGGGGGGACGGCACAGCTGGCGACAGGCCGGTGTTCACTCATGGTAAGGGGTCCCGAGATCCCAGGTCACCTTCGGGTGCCCATTGGACACTGCCACTGTGTCAGGTGACTGTCCGGCCGCAGGATCCTGCACGTTTTCGGGAGGATGTCCGATCCAAGGCTGATGCCGTGGGTAGCCGTGGTTCGGCACGGCACCCCCTGAAGAGCAGGGATGAATTCCCCAGCTCTGCAGGTGCTGCAAGACAGGCACCTGCCTCTGTCCCTGTGAAGAGGAGGATGGATGATGCCTCCACGGGCGGTCTGCGAGCTTTCCCTGTGCTTTGGGAAGCTGGTCGCAGGAAACATGCCAATTTGTCTTGGCAGGCTTTGGTTGATCTCCGAGATAGGGTTGGTAAATACGGTCTGGGGTCTCCGGAGATGATGCAGGTACTCCGGCTGATAGACACAGACATGTTACCTCCTTATGACATTCGGTGTTTGGGCAAGGTTCTCTTTCAGCCGGTCGAATATGACCTATTTGAGTCCAAGTGGTCTCAATTGGCTGAAAAGACTGCAGCACAGAATTTGCTGGCTCGTCAAGATGACCCTAGATATGGGGTCGGGCCAGACGTGCTGCTGGGTATAGGTGAGTTTGCTGATGTTAATAGGCAGATCACCTGTGAGCCCCTGGTACTGGAGCAGTGCCAGAAGGTTGGCATGGCAGCATTGGTACAGACAATAGAGTTGTCTGCACCCAAACAGTCTTTTGCCACAATTCTTCAGGGGACTGACAAACCCTTTCTGCAATTCGCAGGAAGGCTGACAGCTTCGGTTGAGCGACAGGTGGATGATGTTAATACCAGAATGATGTTGCTCAAACATTTGGCAAGGAGCAATTGCAATGCAGAATGTAGAAGGATCATTGAGGCCCTTCCAGGTGATCCCTCACTTTTGCAAATCGCTGAGGCCTGTGCCAAATTGAGCACTGTACGTGCTAAGGTGGCTGCCGTGGCTACCACCCTGCAGCCGACCTGGAAGGGGAAGCGGGGTGGGAAGCCGAAGCAGGCAAAGGCTCCGGCCAGCAAGAAGACAGGGAAGAAAGGGAAGAAGGGAACCAAACCTTTGTTTCTTTGTGCACGGTGTGGACGGCCAAATCACATGGCCAATGGTTGTAAGGCCACAGTTCACGTGAATGGCCAGCCTCTGTCGGGAAATTGGCAGTGGGGTGTGAAAAGGAAGCGTGCTCAGACACGAGTGTCTTCCCAATCCCCAGAGCCAATGGAGGTCTGCTGGGCCAGCAGAGTTTCCACACCCACCCGCCCCTGTCACTGTCCCTGAAGGAACCTGAATTGCTCAACTTGTGGTTTTGAGTCTTCTGTTCACAGGACAGAGTGCCGGTGGCGAGAAGGAGGCTGCTCTGAAGCTACTGGGCTGCCTGACGTTCACTGGACTGTTGTTCTGGCCAGAGACTGTCCTGAAACGACTTTTACTCCGTCTGTTTTTGGAGTGGACATTGCGAGTTTCTCCCTTGCTGCTTGGCATCTGGAATGGACTCTTTCTTCTAGATGACTTCGTCGCCCTTCGTGACTTGGTTCGGGAGCAGTTGGTCCAGGATCATCTGGAACTTTCTACCAGTCCCTGGAATGTCTCAGTTTCCTGCCTCAGAAAGAAGTCTGGGACATGGAGGTTGTTACAGGACCTCTGAAGAGTTAATGCTGTGGTGGAAGGCATGAAGATGGTGCGGGCTGATGTGCCGTCGCCCACCATGCTTCCGACAGATTGGTTGATCCTCGTTGTGAATCTGAAAGATTGTTTTCTTGTGATTCATTTGTACCCTACAGGTATCAGTGGCCGATGGAATGTTGAATAGTCCGATCCCTTGCACGTTTTGGACTGGGTCTTTCTGCCCCATCAGCCGCAAAAGTCAGCAATTGTATTGTTTGAGCTCATTGCTTGATTGATAATTAAATGCAGGCAACAGTGCTTGCAGATTGATGGGTGCGGATTTTGCAAATTTTATACTCTCAGTATTATGGGAGAAATTTGATTGGAGCTTTGCAAGCAGTGTTTCTCTGCCAAATGCTCTGAAAAATTTTAGGGCAGGTTGCTTGTCATCTGCCCGGCCATGAGCTATTGCAAGTGGCAAAAATTCTTTGAAATTTTTTGCGGCACAAAACTAGTCAGAAGTCAGTGCAAGGACCTGCTGTCTTCACAGACAGTTCAGGAAGGATGCAACGGGCCATTGTTGCTTGGAAGGATGGATCTGAGGGTCAAGTTTTGGAAGGTCATGAGGATGGGACAGCCCAATTTGTTGTATTGAGGGCTGCCATCATGGCATTTCCAAAGTTTCCCAGGAACCTTTCAATTTAGTCAGGGATTTCGTTTCTGTGGCCGACATGGCACAGATGTTGGGTCATTCAATTTTGAAGGGAGTCAGCAATGTTGCTTTGTTTCATTTGATGAAGACCCTGTGTTGTGCCCCTGAGGTCTGGGTTCTTCAAAACAAAAACGGGGAATGCAGGGTGAAACCCCGCAAACAATTGGCAAAGGTTTTGTATGCCATCAAGCACCATAAGGTGCTGCAGGGTTCTAATAACCCTGTCATGTGGAAAGCAGGAGACCGTGACCAAAACGAAGGTCAACGAGTGGAGGAACCACTGAGTGACGACTCTGATGCCGATGATCACTCCGATGCTCCTTCCACGTCAAGAAATTGAACATTGTTCATTTTCTTTTTTCTTTTTTCTTTTTTTAATGGTAAAAGGGTGAGATGTTGCCTCAAGTTTGCCTGTTTTTCACTTCTTGCATTTGTTCTCACGCAGCTTCAAGTAAACTATGTATATTTTTAGAATTGTTTGGATTCTTCCTCTCTAGGAGGAGAATGAATGATTGATGGTGATGTTCACCAATGAGGTCAAAGAGGTGGCTACCTGTGTAGCCAATCTTGACCTGTCTGTAAATTTGTATATATATGGAGTCAGAAAAATAAAGTAAAAGCTTTCCTTCTTCACCTCCTGCTGGCCTGCCACGTCTTTTCGTGCTCCTAACAGCAGCCGCACTTGTGACCCTCCGTCACACCCAGCGATTCCATGAGGCTTTGCAGTGTCACAATGGTCCCTTGGTCTCACAAGGCCCCACAGGGTCACAATGGTCCCTTGGTTCCATGGGGCCCTGTGCTGCTGCATTCCCCCCTCCCCTTCTCAGGCCACCCTGTGAGCTGAGAAATGCTCATTTGGCCTTGGCCAACAGCCCCTGGGCTCAGCTCCTCTGGAGCTCAGCAGAAACCCTGTCTGCTCCCAGGCACTGCTGCTGCCCAACGAGCTCCTGGATTCTTTAGGAGCAGCCCTGGGAACTGTTTTTGTTCCCTCAGTGGCACAACATCCCTGTTCTCACACTTCCAAGGAAAGCTGCTGATCCCAGGTGCGACTGCCTGGATTTTGTGTGGTTTTGTTGCTGCTTTGTTTCCTTGGTGTGCCTGAAGTGTCCAGTCAGGAGCAGAGTGACCTTTGCTAAGGAACTTTGTTGTGCTCTCCCTTAATATTAAATCTGCATTTTGCTGATCCCTTGCTGGGGATTTTTTAAGCACTCTCAGCCCTTTGTTTGTAACAAGGAGACCAGGCCCAGGCTCTGGGGACATGAGGACACTGCAGGGAGTCCCTGTCCCCCTGTCCCACCCCTCCCCAGCCCTGGCCCCCTGTCCCCGTGTCAGGCTCTGGGGTTGATCTCGTGGAACATCCTCTGGGGGGGGCTGCGGCACCGGGGTCGGGGGGGACCCGGGGGGACAGGGGACCCCGCTGTGCACGAGCAGTGTTGGACTTCTCTGGGGAAAACTGTGAGGGTGGTCTGGGACAGAGTGACCTCCCAGGGACCTCACACAGCCCCTGTGATGTCATACAGCAACACGTGATGTCACACAGCAGCCTGTCATATCCCAGCCCAGTCTGAGATGTCACACAACCTGCTCTGGGATGTCATAGCCTACTTTGTGATGTCACAACACACTTTCTATGAAGTCCCAGCTAGCTCTGTGATGTCACAACCCATTCAGAGATGTCACACAGCCCACTCAGTGATGTCATATAGCCACCCTGTAATGTCACAGCACACTTTACGACCTCACAGCCCACTCTATGATACCATAAATCCATAGTATGATGTCACAGCCTGCTCTGCAATGTCACACACTCCCTTCTGTGATGCTGTAGCTGCTCAACAAACTCTGTGATGTCATAGCCCAATCAGTGACCTCACACAACCCACCCTGTGCTCTCACACAGCCTCTTTGGGACATCTCAGCTGCTCAGTGGATCTGTGACACAGCAGCAGAGGTGCTGCTGTGACATAGCCCCCTCTGGGACAGCACACAGCCCCTGCCAGTGCTGAGCCCCTGTGAGCTCTGTCTGTGCCCTGCTTGTGTCCCTGAGGTGCCCTGGCAGTGCCCCAGCCCTGCTGGGCTGTGCACAGGAGCTGCTCCTGGGCAGAGCTGTCTCTCTGCAGTGCTGCCCTTGCCAGGAGCTGCCTCTGTGCCAGGAGCCCGGCCCAGCTCAGCAGCACAGACACAGCACAAGGATTTGAATGACCCTCTCAGGGCTTTGGTGTTGTTTACATCAGACTCAGTCCTTCAGAGTGTGCTCAAAAATCTTCTCAATAACTCAAAGTGAAATTGAAACACTGAAGTTTCTTGTAGTGAAAAGGAGTTCCACTGAGGGACAGGACTGAGAAAGTGTCTCCAGGTTCCAGTTGGAGGAGAACACTGCAGGCACTGATGACAGGTGGGGACAAACAAGGGAAAGGTGTCTCTGATGCTGAGCAAACCTGGATGCGTTTCAGGAATGCAAAGGGTCGAGGCCTGAGCCCCAGCCCCTGCCAAGGCACATCCTGTCCCTCCCTCCTTGCTAAGGGCTCTTCCCAGGCCACTGGGATGTGGGGATATGCAATGCCAAGGGCAGCACCATGGGGCAGCCCCTGCCAGGCTGCTGAGCAGGGACAAGGAGGCAATGAGGCCCCAGGGCTGCAAGGGTCACTTGTCTCCTCCTCATGTCTCAGGCCCAGGGCCAGCAGCCATGGCCAAAGTGCTGCAGGAGTTGGCTCTGGCAGGGCCTTGCAGCTGCTGCCCATCCCTGTGCCCTGTGCAGCCCAGGCTGTCCTACGGTGTCCATGCCCTGTGCCTCTGTCCCTGCAGGCTGTCATCCGTCACTCCCCAGCTGCCCCACCTGGCTGGGCCCTTCCTCTGCTGACAGCTCTGCGTCCTGCCTGCCTCTGCCTGGGCACACAGAGCCTTGGGCTGCTCCAGACTCCTTCTGGGGGACGTGCTGCACCTCAGCTCTTCCCTGGGATGGAAATTCCTTTCTCCTGGTGTCCAGTCTGGGCCTCCCTAGGTGCCCTTGCATTATTCTTTTCTTTCTCTGCCTGTTTTCTTCCATGTCAAAAGGATCCACCATCTCTGAAATCATTCCTTAATCCGCCCCAGGTCTCTCCTCTGCTGTCCTCAGTCTCCTCTCCAGTGAGCACAGTGCTCCTTTGTCTTTTTAGAGTGGCCAAGTGCTTGAGGCCAAGAGCACCTGGACAAGAGGTCCTGTTCTTTTCCATTGGAAGGAAACCACAAAATCCCAGTACTGAAATATGAAAATCGGTCACCAGAGGCCAAGGCCCGCCAGAGCTGTCTGTCCTAGAAAGTTTCATATGGAAACAATCCCTGGATATACAGAAACTTGGAGGCGCAATCCCAGTTTTGGCCATTTGTGCCTGGAGGAGAAGGACAGTTCTGTTCCATGGGAAGGAAAGCACGGAGCCCCAGTGCTCCAGGGGCAGAGGAGAAGCAGCTCTGGCCATGCCAAGGTCAGCTGGACCCCTCAGGCAGCCCTGGGAGCCCAAGCCAGCCAGAGCTGTTCCATGTTCCCTGGGTTCCATGGGGGCTGCAGTGTCTGTCACAAAGCCCCTGCTGTTCTTTGGGGCCCCTCAGTGCCACAGTGGCCCCTTGGTTCCATGGAATGCCACGGGATCACTGTGGTCCCCTTGGTTCCACCAGCCCTGCAGTGTCACCACAGCTCCTGGGCTCCAGGAGCCCACCAGGGTCACCATGGTCTCCAGAGGAGGGAAAGCTCTGAGTCCCAGGGTTTCAGAGACAGAGGAGACACAGCCACCAGAGGCCAAGACCAGCCACATCTGTCTGTCCTGGCAGCTTTGTCTGGGAAGAAACCTTGGATATAGGGAATTGGGAATGTACAATCCCAATTCCAGCCATTTGTGCCTGGACAAGCAGGACCAGTCTTTTCCATATAAAGAAAAGCACAGAGCACCCATGTTTGGATGCAGGTGAGAGCTGGCCCTCAGGAGGCCAAGGCAGCCACACTTGGCATGACTGTTCGCTTTTGTCTGGGAGCAATCCTTGGATAGACAGAATTTGGGAGATGGAATACCGATTTTGGCCATGGGTGCCCCGTTGAGAAGGATGGGATTTTTTTCCATATGAAAGAAAAGCACCAGATCCAAGTGTTTTGGAAGGAGATGGGCGGTGGTGACAGTAAGGGAGAGGAGCCAGACCTGTCTCTGATGGCAGCCTCTGTCTTGGAACAATCCTTGGATACATGGAATTTGGGAGATGGATTCTCAGTATCGGCCATCGGCACCTGGATATGAAAGATGTTTAATTCCATAGGAAGAAAAGCACAAAGCCCCAGTGTTTTTAGAAGATGAGAGATGACCCCTGGAAGGCCAAGCCAGGCAGATCTGTCTTTTCCAGAAGGTTTGATCTGGAAACAATCCTTGGATATATAGAAATTTGGAAGTGAGATCTTGAAAATTTTGATCATGAGCATCTGAATGACAATTCTTTTCCCGAGTGAGGAAAGGGTGGATCCCCAAGGTCTTAAAGGAAGATCAGAGGTGGCCACCAGGACGCCAAGACCAGAAAGATTTGTCTGACCTTGCAGCTCTTCCCTATGAGTAACCTTTGGATAGATTTTGGGAGGTAAAATCCCAGTTTTGACCATGGGCTCATGGATGAGAAGGACAGTCATTTTCCATAGAAAGAGAAGCACAAAGCTCCAGTGTTTTGGTGGTAGATCACCAGAGGTGATCTGGTGGCCAGAGGTGGTCCCCAGGAGGCCAAGCCAGACAGACTTTTCTCTCCTGGAGGCTTTTGGCTGGAAGCAATCCTTGGATATGCAGAATTTTGGAGGCCAAATCCCAATTGTGGCCATGGGTCTCCGGAAGAGAAGGGCAGTTCTTTCCCACAGGAGGGAAAGCATGGAGCCCCAGCGCTCCAGGGGCAGATGGGAAGCAGCCCTCAACATTCCATGGTCAGCTGGAGCTGTCAGGCAGCCCACGGGAGGCCAAGCCAGCCAGACCTGTTCCATGTTCCCTGGGTTCCATGGGGAGAGGGAAACAAGGCACAGGGAGAAGAATGAATCCACCAGAAAAGTCAAGGCCAGAGCTGTCCTGAAAACCATCCCTGGCTGGGGTCGGGCTGGGCTCAGCCACAGCCCCCAGACCCATTTGCTGAGGCCAGGTTTGCACCCCCATCCCCCAACCAAGAGTTTTGGGGGTGTGGGGTAACCCCTGCTCAAGGGGAGTGAACATCAACCCCCTGACCCAGCCTGGCTCAGGTGTAAAAGCTCCACCCCGGGAAGGCCACACACACACAGGGGACAGTTTCACACTTGCCCTGCCCCAGGGGACGTCTCTGTCCCTGACACTCCCTTGCGCTTCCCTCCTTTTCCCTTTCACAGGCTGGGGGACTTTGCCAAATATGAGAATCATTTTTCTCTTCGTTCTTGTCGCCTTTGTGCCAGCTACAGAGAATTTTCCTTCCTTCTTATTACTTTTTTTGGGTTGAATTCTCACTTTTCTTTTACAGGAACCTGTCAGCAGCAGAGCTGGAGTTGTGCAGGGAGTGATTAAACTTGGAATTGCCACAATAATTGCTTGTCTTGTCGGTTTATTATGTTTGGGATTTGTTTGCATTTTCATCACAAGTGAAGTGTGGGAAGAGCAAATACTCCTCAAAGCATTTGATGTAGGGTTAATTTGATTTCTGCCGAGCGTATTTTGTCTGGTGCCCAGGGGATGCTCGTGGGGTCTCTGTGCCCCTCACCCTGGGGGATGCTTGGGAGGGGCTTGGGTGGTTGTCCCGGTCCCTGTCACCTCAGGTCATTACTGAGGGGTTGTCCCTGTCCCTCTCACCCCAGGACATTACCGAGGGAGTGTCCCTGTCCCTGTCACCCCAGGATTACTGAGGGATTGTCCCTGTCTCTCACACCTCAGGCCATTACTGAGGGATTTTCCCTGTCCCTCTCACCTCAGGCCCTTCCAGAGGGGGTGTTCCTGTCCCTGTCACCCCAGGACATTCCTGAGGGATTGTCCCTGTCCCTGTCACCTCAGGCCATTCCTGAGGGGGTCTCCATTGTTCTCACCCCGGGGAATGCTTGGGGGGTCTCCCTCCCTCTCACCCCTTTGCCAGGGAGGTTCTTGGGGAAGTCTCTGTCCCTCTCACCCCAGGAGATGCTTGGGGCTCTCTGTCCCCCTCACCCTGGGGGATGCTCAGGGGGTCTCCATCCCTCTCACCTCAGGGAATGCTTGTGCAGGGCTGGGGACCAAAGGCTCTGTGTCCCTCTCCCTGCTGAGTGTGCTCAGGGGTTTGGGGCCTTTCTGACCTTCTCATACCTGGGGAGGCCGGGGGTGTCTGTCCCTCTCAGGCCCAAACATCATCGGGGTGAGAGGGACAGAGACATCCCCAAACTCCCAGAAAGGGCTAAATGTGGGATTTGGTTTGGGGCTGAGGATTTAGGAAGGGGCTGGAATTGGGGCTGGGGGTGGAGTTGGGGCTGGGATTTGGATTAGAGCTGAGATTGGGGTTAAGGCTAGATTTGGGATTGGCATTAGTGCTGGGGTTGGGATTTGGTCTGGAGCTCGACAAGTCTGGGACTGGGATGAGATTAAATACAGGACTGAGAGTATGTCTAAATGTGGAGGGAGATTGAGACCAGCATCAGGGTTAGGTTTGGGACTGAGCAGAGTGGGACAGAGGGAGGTCACTGCAGGATGTCCCTGGCATGGTCCCAGCCCTCCTCAGGCACCTCCAAACATGGGGGGCAGCTGGGTGCTCCAAGATCCAGGTGCTCCCATGCTGCCCCTCAGTACCAGGTGAGCATTCCATGAGGGCAGCCCTGAATGTGACCCTTGGGATCTGGGATCAGCCTTCACATCCCTGTGGGAGCAGCTACAGACATGAGGAGAGATTTTTCCCTCTTCTTCATTCCTGTGGAAGGGTGAACCCCAGCTGCCCTTTCCTTCTGGTGCCTCCTCATCTCCTCTGCTGAGGATGTCAAACCCACAGGAGTAGGAAAATCCCCATTCTGTGTTTCTTTAGGTCTGCAGCCTGGGACATCCACTCAGAACAAAGCACTTTATGAAAGCCCTGATGCTGAATGGCATCCCGAGGACGTTTGTGAGAAAGGGAGGAAATGGTATTTTGATAGGAAATAAAAGTTGCAAAATTATTTCTTTCTGTCCCATTCATTTTCAGTCAGTTGCATTTCTCAGAGTGCCACCTCCTCAGCTGATTGGAGTTGTGTTCTCCTTTCCCTTCTGCCTTTCTCTGCCTGCTCTGTTTCTCTCTCATTGTCTCTCTTGAGCCAGGGCAGCTCCCACCAAAGACCCTCCCCTGATTTAATTCCCAGTCCAGGAGCTAGAACAACCATGGGTGAAGTGATGAAGGCTGGCAGTGAAATGTCACTGTAAGACCTTGCTCCACTTGGCTTTTGGCCCCTTAGTAAGAGCTTTGCCTTCAAGGGCAGGAACATCTTTTCCTAGCTGGGAACAGGAATTGCAGACCCTGGGAGTGTGTGCCATGGATCCCAGAGGGGCATTCCCAGGGCTCCCAGGGTGCTGCTCCTGCCGTGCCTCCCAAGGAGCTGTGCAGGGCCAGGGGACAAGGTCCAGCAGCTGTGTGGGCTCCCAGAGCAGACAGCAAAGGTGGCTTTGCTGGACATTTCCCCTGCCCATCCCTGGGGCTGATCGGGGGCTCCCCTCACCCAGCAGCCAGTGTGGCGGCGGCCAGGGGGCAGAGGGAGTGGGAAAGGGAGGAAGGGCTGGAGGAAGAAGAGGGAGAGAGGAGCAGGAGGAGCAGGAAGAGGAAGAGCAGGAAGAGGAGGGAGAGAGGGATGACGCAGAGCAGGAGCAGGAACAAGAAGAGGAGAGAAGATGAGGAGCAGGAAGAGGAGTAGGAAGTGGGGCAGGAGAAGGAGGAGCAGCAAGAGGAGAGATGAAAGAGGAAAAGGAGCAGGAGGAACAGGAGCAGGAGCAGGAACAGGAGCGGGAGAGCCAGGCTGTTCACACCTCCTGCACGCTGAGTCTGCAGCACCCCCTGCCCTGGCAGCATCGCCCCCAGCCCCAACCTGCAGGTGAGGGGGGAGGGTGAGCTCACCCCAACTCCATCCAGGGGACTCTGGCAGGATGTTTTCCCCCAAACCAGAATCTTCCATTCCCAAACCTTGGCTGGATGGAAGAGAAAGCTGCAAGGAAGAGAAAGATGTCCCGGGACAGCCAGGCAGGTGAGGAGGAAGTCAATTCCCCTTTGCCCCGCTCTCCTTCTCCATCTCCCAGCCCAGCATGGCCCCTGGCTGCAGGACAACCCCGCTGCTAACGCTGTCCTGCCGAGGATGCACTGTGGGGATCTCCTTCCTCTTCGCTCTGGCACGGAGGCAAATCCCATCCTCTCCTTGTCCTTCCTCCCCCAGACAAGGAGCTTAGGACAGAGACCAGGGAGGACAAATCCCTGTGGCAGAACCTCGTGGGAGAGGCCTTGTTGAGCAGCTCCACAGCACAAAAATCTAACACTGAGGAAAAGGCTCCAAACCCATCCCAGGGTGCCCTGAGGAGTACTTCCTGTGCGAGGAAGGCATCTGGAGATCAAGCCTGAGCTCAGAACTGGTGGTCCATGAGGAAGTTCATGATGGAGAAGAGCCCCACAAGTCCTTTGAGTGTGGGAAGAGCTTCTGCTGGAGGTCCCTCCTTATCAGCCACCAAATGATCCACACTGGGGAGAGGCCCTACGAGTGTCCCTAGTGTGGGAAGAGCTTCACCCACAGCTATACCTTGACTCAACACCAACGGAGGCACCGGTAAGGGAAGCCCTGTGAGTGCCTTGACCATGGAAAGAGCTTCGTGCCCAGCTCCAACTTCATTCCCAATCAAAGGACCACGTTTGGAAGAGTCCTGGTGACCCACATTCATTGTGATCCATGCTGAGAAGTCACCTGTCCTTCTCCCTGTCCCTGGCAATGATGTGAGGTGGAATTGAAGAACCTGAGAGTGTTTGGCCATAGCTCTGTCATTGTATTTGATCCCATCTCAGGTCATTACCAGGGGCAGGAAAGGGACTCTCTCTTTCTCCCAAGGAGAATGATGTCCTTTATAGGCAGGAGGAAATACATGGCCTGGGAGAGCCAGTCGATGTTGTAGTAAGGACATGCTGTAGTTTACCTTGTTTATCATTTTTCTTACACCTTCTGTTATTAATATTGTTTCTGTTTCCATTTATTCTTATCTTGTTGCTGTTCCCAGTAAATTGTCCTTATCCCAGCCTGGGATCTTTGCCTTTTGTACTTTCAGTGCCAGGCTGGAGGACAGCGAGGGGCAGCACGGTTTTAGCAGGAGCAGGAAATTGGGGAATCCCATTCCTAAAGCCCGTGGAAACTGAGCATCACAGCTGGGGCCAGCCCTGGCTGACCTGGCAACAGCCTTGGGAGCGGGGCCCTGGCTGGGGGCTGTGGGAACCTCTTCCCTCTGGTGCCCAGGGGCAGGAGTGCAGGGAACGGCTGGAGCTGAGTCGGGGCAGGTTTGGGTTGGGTCTGAGGAAAAGGTTCTTCCCCCAGAGGCTGCTGGGGCACTGACCAGGCTCCCAGGGAAGGGTCCCAGCTCCAGGGCTCTCTGAGCTCCAGCAGCGTTCAGACACCGCTGGCAGGCCCAGGCTGGGAGTGTTGGGGTGCCCTGTGCAGGGCCAGCAGTTGGACTCCAGGATCCTGATGGCTCCCTCCCAACTCAGCCAATTCTGTGCCTCTGGGATCCCCTGGCCCTGGGAATGGGACTGCAAATGGTTGCCCTGGCAAGGGACTCTGGCTCCAGGCCTGAGCTGGGATGGTGTCAGGGTCCGCAAACATATGCGGGGAACCTGATGGTTCATTTTAGGATCTCAGAGCGCAAAAGACACAGCAGGGGACAACTCAATACAACGAAAATGCACCTTTATTTAGTGCCACCAAAATGCGATAGTGGGAGAGAAAATAGAGAATAGTAAGAAAGATAGAAAAGAGGGTAAGGGGATTATAGCTACCAACGTGGAGGGCCGAGTCCTCGAGGCCGAGATGCCTATAGATGCGGTTGTTCTCCAGTGGGGTGATCACGAAAGTGAGCGGGGGTCTCCAGGGTTTTATAGGTTGGTCAAGGCGGGGACCAAAGCGAGTGGCACAAAGCCAAAGCAGGAGCCACCTGTGTTGAGGCAAAGCAAGGGGCCCAGAGCCAAAGCAGGAGCCACCTGCATGCAGGTTGAAACAAAGGAGAGTCACAGGGCCAAAACCAGAGCCACGTGTGTCGAGGTTGGGTGCTCAGGGACAAGCTGCACACCGTACGTGCCGTGCTCTGGTACGGGCGGACCAGCTTGGGCAAGCAGCCTTGGCTCAGTCCACTGTGACCAGTTCCATTGTTCTTGCACTCCGTTCTCATGGAGATGCATACCAGTCTTCCGAGACTTGGCAAACGTTCCACCTCAGCCAGGCCAGGGCTCCTTTCAGAGTCTGGGGTCTCAGTCCTCAGTCATTGGAGACAGTCGTGAGGCATATCACATCCTTGGACAGACTCTGACACCACCCCGTGACTCACAACTGACGACAAAGGTCTTCTTCTGCAACGTTGTCACGATGTCTTCAGGACTCGTCCGTGTTGGTAGCATATATCCCAGAAAACAGGGACAGTAAAAAAGAGAGAGAGAGAGAGAGAGAGAGAGAGAAAGGAAATATAAAGGAAAGCAAAATAAAAAAACAAAAATTAATCAATATTCAATTAAAACAATTTTCCAAAATACTCAAACAAATTACAAAAAATCAAAAAACAATATAACAATAAAACAATAAATCAATATACAATCAATATTAATTTATTAATTGAAACTATTTTCTTTTAACTTAATCAAAAACAAATCACAAAATCAATTTTAAATATAACTAAGACAAACACATCAAAATCAAATAACCATAAAACAACTTCAAATTAACTTGATATTGCAGGCCTAATTCTCACTGTTTTGGTAGTGAGTCTAGTGTCAATAACTTTAGGAATATCTTTTGCAAAAGGGGTATCAATTAAACTGTGTGCATTCATTACAGATGTCAAGTGTGCCAATTGCTTCATCATTTTCCAATTTAGAATGTATAAAACAGCTGACAAAAGAAAACCAATAAAAACCAAAATTAAAAGGACAACAATCGGATGGCACAATTTGTTCAGGATACCTGTAGCAGTAGGTGACCACCCAAAAAGGGTGTCCCACCACCTGTGTTCAGCATCCGTTTTTACCCTTTCTAAAACACGATGTATTGCCTTCACATCATGATGAACTGTTACTAGAGTTTTCTGTCCATTTTCCTTAATCCTTTTCAAAATTCCCATTAAGTCCTGGTGAAGCAACAATTGCTTAACCAGAGTTAAATTCATTCCAATGGGGACAGGCATTATCTGATGAATCAGTGTAAAGTTAGAAAAGTCACAACCTGTGATTGTGGTAAAATTACAAACACAAAAATTTGAATGATTCCTAAGATTCACTGCTACATTTTCTAGAAACACTTCATCACAAGCAGTCCTCACACAAGCACATCCATTGCCTATATACACAAGCACTGTTTCAGGAGTTTCGTTAGGGTGTACTTCAAAGTGACAAATGTTTTGCTCTGTGTCTAAGCAGATATCTTGAGCTATGATTGCATTACCTTCACAAATGAAACCTTGTTGTTCCCTAACAACACAAGATTCTAAATTGACAGTTTGCCATTTTTCCCCAATTTGACCGGCCCATTCCCTATGCTCGGAAGGATAGAGAATGGCTCCATCATGATTTATACCTAATGCAATGATCGGGAATATTGAATGCACTGAAGCATTGCATATTGTTAACACAAAAGCTGTAACTGTGTTGGTATCGGGGTTATAGGTAAAGTTCACCAATTTCCACCAGGATTGGAATTCCCGTTCAAAATCATTTGCATTATCCCAAATTATTTTTCGAATTTCAGTAGGGAAGATGCCTTCCTCACCTTCCCTTATGATTGAAGCAACAACTGTCTGCATCCAAAGCTGTGCCTGGACACAGCTAAGAGCCAAGGAGATGTTGTTTTGAGCAACACCTAATACATCAATTATCAATTTGTGATCATTCACGTTTACCCTTTCCCAATTTGGTAATATATTTTTTAACAACTATTGCTGGGTCCCCAAAGCAGACAAAGAGGACTGCAGGGACTGTTGTAACTTTGCCAAATCTGTCGTGGTGGCAGCCAATTTATTCAACAATACCTCCGAATCAATGCTGTTTAGGATTCCCAATCCTGTCCCTAAAACACCGGTTATGTCTCTTGCCATTCTTTTCTTAGAAGGATTCCGTTTTCGCAGCCAAGTGTCCCATCCCTGAAAAGAAGTTTGCAAGAAGGGTGAGCAGGTTGGCTGTATTTCTGAAACATTATTTTGCATCAGTAATTTGACCTTTTTGAGAGACCATGCAGGATTAAACAATATTTGTTGTTGTCCAGTTTTCCTAATTATATATGGTCCAATTTCAATAATTTTTGGTCTTAGCATAACCGGTGGTTGAGTAGTGGGTGGTGTAGGCTTTACCACATTTACATCAAGTTCTCCCCAGTACTTGGTATGATTTTCACCACATACCACTTTATAAGAAAGTTGTACATTGGTCATATTCAACCAACAGTTTTGATTTTGGGTCTCACAGTATAAAACATGGGCATGAGGTCTTATGACAAAACTGGGCATAGGTTCAATAAGGGGTCCATCAATCAATTCACATCGAATTGCAATATTATCACCTTGTGTTACCGTGAAGGGAGGGAACCTATTATTTTTACTGTTCAGCACTAAGGGGGCTTGTGCACCGGGGTGTATGATCACTGCTGTCAGCATAGGTGTTGCCACAGCGTTGATTTTAAACTTGTAAGTCAAACCTTTTAAACCTGACGGATCCGTTTGGTTGTTCTGCCAATTACATGTCACATGAAATGATCTGGTTAAAGTAAAGTTGTGCCAGCAATCAGTAGGTTCATCCTTACAAAGCTTTGTTACCTCCACATTATTAATGTTAGGGTCCATTGTATAGTTACCAACATACTTCTGGCGACAGCACAATACAAAAGGGACATGTTCTTTACATTTCCACATCGTGTCAGGACAAAGTTCTGCTGTGATCTTGGGGTGCGCACTGCTTGTTATGTTGGGCTCTAAAAGGTTTCCAGTTATCACAATGGAGGTGGCTTTCTCATTAGAAAATCCTTCTACTTTCCTGCATCCTACCTTGACTTCCTCACCAATTGTCCCAGTCAGCATTCTGGTCCAATCGTTTCGGTCCCAACCCCACTCATTTTGACGGTATACCTCTGAATCGCGCATCACCAAAGTCGCTAGGTTTGGGCGACGACTCCCAGGGTAGGATCCTTGAGCAGTGGTGTACCTGACGGTGGCTTCAGACCACGGCCACCCAACTGGATTTTGGCCATGGGAATTTGGCAGGATGCAGAGAAGTAGTGATAATATTAACATTGTTATTAAATTTCCATGTCACTTGAAGTGTCCCCCGGGGTTCTCCTGTAATAACAAAAACAGTGAAATCTGCCACCTAGCGGCAGGACATTAGAATGATGTAGTTATCCAGCGGGTATTTATCCGATGTTCCTTTCCCAGGGCATCAGATGCTATCCATGCAAATTTATTCAGAGAAGTTTTCAATACAAGTGGTACTTCTCCCACCGTGGGGAGATCTACCAATACAGGTTGCCCTGGGTAATGAGCTGGATTCTTGGGGTCATTTGGTCCTCCTTGTGAAGGAATGACACTTAAAGAATTTGCACAAAAAGCAGTAATTTTTGGACATCCATTTACCCCCCATCTTTCTATTGGAAAAGATGGGAGACGAGGCTCATGCTATCATGGTCAACAAGTCTCACTTTATTGTTCAACCAGTCGTCTTTTATACACACAATAATTAGCTCATGCATATTGCAAAATCTAAGCTCAGGATTGGGTCTGCTACTTGCATGCTTTGTTCTCTGTTGCTAGCCTTGCGATTCCAAGTTCCCTTCTTCTGTTTACCTTACTGCATACCATCTACTTTCAACAACCTAGTTGTTATCTTGCACCTGTGCTCAAGGGCACGTACGCCTAGCCTCTCACACAGAGACTAGCTGAATCTGACTGCTATGTCCTTTCTCTCGCAGCCATATTTCAGGCAGGCTTCCCACATTTCCCCCGTTTTCTTTTTGTGCTAACAAAAGTTGTTTCCCATGACCATCAATCATGTTCATAAGCATGCGCTGCAAGCATTTTACAAAACATGGCAAAAGCAATAAGATAGCTCCAATAACAATTAGCAAAAGTATTCCATGTTGGAGTAAAGAGGTAAGCCAAGGCCCCAAGCCGAGCCCCTTCAACCAGTCATCAAACCCAAACCCCGTGGACTTCTGCAGATGTGTGGTTAGTTCCTGTAACTTAGAAAGTTGAGCATGAATAGCATTCGTTTTGTTCTCATCCGTGTGTGACTCTTGTGTTTTTGTAAGATCATGGTCATATTAGGTGTCAATAGGGTCAACCTTCCTAATGTACATGGACCACCCTCTATCCTCGATGGAATACCAGCCCATGCCCTGTCTCCACAAATCAAAATTATCCCTTTTGGCAAAGCAATCGGAGTGTTAGATGATCGAGAAACATTCGTGCTAGTATAGTTACACCATGCAGTAGCATTTCTGTACTCAGCTATAGTGGCATTAACAATTATGGGAAAAGTCTGATTTCCAGTAGGTGTACCAGAGGCTCGAAGTGTACTTGTCCAATTAAACATAACACAGGCATCTGCTTTCACTGATCCAAGTATCTCTAGCTCTTGAGGTTCCCTGGGGGCCGGAGGGAGGTAGGGAACAATTTGGTCCCAATGATCTGCATAGTTTTGGCACAACGTATGGGTATGGGTCGAGGTGAAAGGACATGGCCACACGTCAGTGGGCAATCCCACCAGGCAGGTGGTAAAGGGATTGCCGGGGGAGGAGAGAGCCAGACAGATTGCCTCCTGGCCTGTTTGATTCGCTAAGGTAACCCATATGTTTTCTTTAGGTTGTGCGGGAACCCAAAAACTTTCCACCCCTTGCATGATGGCCACAACGATCAAAATCAACCCCATGTTCGTGATTAATTCAATCCTGCCCTGGATTTCTCCTTCCGTTTTCTCCTTTTAATTTTTAATTGTTCAAATCTGGTGTTGATACCTTCCCAATCAGCCGGATCAATGGTCCACTGCTGAGGTGCAAAACAAGCAATATCACAACGTTTTTGTAACACCCCAGACCTCTTAAGGGCTGTTTGTAAAGATAAGGGCTGCTAGCATCCTGTTGCTACTCAGCTGCAGATTTATGGTGGTCCATCTTAGATAGCTACTTCCCTACATATCCCCTGTTTTTCTGTTGGGCAAATGATTGGCTGGCAATTTTCATAAGCATATTTTGCAAACATGACATCAAGCAAGGCAATACAAGCAATATAAGGCAAATTGCAAGCAAAATTATTAACTCCATCTGTAATATTCCCTTCAGTTAACCGGTTATTCCCCATTGACCAAATTTTATTCCAAAAAACTCATCATGTTGTTTTAAAAGCTGTACATGTTGTTGTAGGTCCTGCAGCTTCCAGTGAATGGATTCTGACTGGGTTAGCTATCAAAGGAATTGTAATAATCACATATAAAGTTCGATGATTGTCAATTACCAAAATATTATCTCATTGTCCCAGATTCTGCAACAGCTGAAAAACTCCTTTTCAGGAAGGGCTTAGGTGGCCTCCTCGAGTAAGGCTCCCCAAGTTTACCTCAAAAGTCTGTTCAGCTGTCATATATATAAGGTCAAATTGTCAAGTCAAAGTGACTTGTATTTAGTTTTTGTTGTGCAGAAAACATCTGGATTTGCTGATGAAAACATCTCCTCTAGTTAAAGTCAAAGTGTGGCCAAGACTTTGGCTTTATCTTAGAGTGATATTTCTTAAAATATTTTTAAAACAAAGCTCTTAAAAATAGCAACAACAAAATACTAAATCAACTAACAAGTTATGTCCTTTAAATAATTATCTTAACTTACTTAACTTACTTCTTATCTTAAAACACAAAACCTTTACAAATAGCTTATAACTTAGAACAATCTTAATATAAATTATTTTTCTTTTTTTTTTCCACAAACTCCTCAATGTTTCATCTCAGCTGTTTCTGTCAAAACCATCTTATATCTAAAAAAAAAAACAACTAAACTCTGTAAATTAAATTAACATATTTTAACAAAACTTAACTTTAAAACCTTCATACATTAAATCTCTAAATTTATAAACTATAAATCTATTATCACTTAAACTTTAAAAACCTTAATCTTAAGTCTAATTTATACTTATCAAAGCCTAAATTTAAAATAAATCTTATTATTACTTAAATCTTAAATGTAACTTATACTTAACAAGTCTTAAACCTAAAAACTTAAAAACCTTAAACCTAAAAGCCTTAAACCTAAAACAAACTACATAAAAATCATTCTTTAATACCAATAAAATACTAAAACACAATTTAACTTGGATCCAAGTATATCAAATTATTACAATTAAAAATTCACTTTTATTTCAACAAAATAAATGATTACTGCTTTTCTTTCGTGTACTTTGCTTGTGATCATGCACCTGCTCTGCAAGCATTTAGTGGTTTTCACACTTCTCCCTCTCCTGCATGAGGAGTGGGGGCTCAACTCTTGTGGTGCACTCTTTTTTTCTTTTTTTTTTTTTTTTTTGTCTCTGGGACCGCTGTTTGCTCTGGAGACTGAATCTGAAAAGCTGGAATTCTTCCATTCTCTGCTGATCAGGGTGGGGGAAGGGAACACCATCCGCTGTCGCCTCTCTCGTTGTCGCTTCTCTTCCCCGCTTTTGTCGCGCTGCTGGGCTGTGCTGTGATCGGGGGGGTCGCGCCGCCGCCATTGCGGGAGATGCAGCGGCTGCCTTCCCCCATCCCGCGCTTCGCCGCTTCCCTGTTGCCGGGAGAGGGGAAGGGGCCGCGCCGCCTCGCTCCGGTCTCCGCCTCGCACTCCGCCTCCTGTGTCGTCCCCGCTGCCAGCCCCCCTTTCGCTCCCAGCTCTGCCCGACCCCTCGTCTTTCACCACGCCCTCAGGGTCTGGCGGCTGTGCCACTTCCTGGTCGTGCTCAGTCTCTCTCTGGAGCTGGCGAGAGAACTTCCACTCCTAAAGCCACGCGGTCTATTGTCTGGCAAAATGCGGTAGGCATTGTGCCTTTCTCGGGACAGGAACTTACAAACACTGAAAAAATTCGCAATCTTGGAGAACTTTTGCATTTCTCTGTGTCATTCCTCATTCCGTTAAAAGCCTGAATGGTGATTTCAGCAGTCAGGCAGTCTCGGCAGCCTTTGTGTTCGGCCGGGAAAGCCCGCAAGCTAATTAAACTTTTTTCCCAGACCACACCGAACTCCCGAGCCGTTTTTCTGTCTTTTCCGCCTCCAAATGATACAGTCCCACAGTATTTTTCTTAGTTTCTCCACTCTGTCTCACTAAACACGAACGATGGTCTAATTAATTTTCCTCTTTTGTTTTGTTAGCCCATAGGGCTAGTCATTGTCCTTAATCGTTTCACCTCTTTTAGAGAGAATATTTGAGAGGAGCTAGGTAGCTGTCTGAAACTTTTTACCCATATCTTTTCCCTTCTGTTTCTTTGTTTTACAAGTTCATCTTAGCGCAGCCGTCTTCTCCACTCAATGCAAACTTTCGCGGCTCCACTTTTCAAACCGCGCGATCCCGCCTCCAGGCTCCCAGCTCCCTGCTGTCCTTGTGTCGGCGCGCTGGGCTTCCCATAACTTATCACTGAACCCGCGCCAGTCTCTTAGCTCATGAACGGTGTGGGGATTGGTAAAGAACCCATAAGACTTCCTATGTCTCAAAAGTGAAGGTAATTCTTTATCCAGGTCGATACCCTGTATCCGCCTCTGCCTTAAGCAGGCGGTAAATAACTCATATGCTGCTTGCCTATCCATTACTCACGTCAGCGCTGTTGCAACTTCCCAAGGTCTCTGGCAGCATGTATCGGCTGAGCTCGCCGCTGCGAACACTCAGGGTCGGGGCTTTCTCGTTATCGCCCTTACACCATCCTGGTTGCGGCAGGATCCGAACCCATCATCTTTTCTCAACTCCTGCAGGGACGCATCCATCACGTCCGGGGTCACCAGATATTTGAAAAGATGGGAGACGAGTCTCATGCTATCATGGTCAACAAGTCTCACTTTATTGTTCAACCAGTCGTCTTTTATACACACAATAATTAGCTCATGCATATTGCAAAATCTAAGCTCAGGATTGGGTCTGCTACTTGCATGCTTTGTTCTCTGTTGCTAGCCTTGCGATTCCAAGTTCCCTTCTTCTGTTTACCTTACTGCATACCATCTACTTTCAACAACCTAGTTGTTATCTTGCACCTGTGCTCAAGGGCACGTACGCCTAGCCTCTCACACAGAGACTAGCTGAATCTGACTGCTATGTCCTTTCTCTCGCAGCCATATCTCAGGCAGGCTTCCCACATCTTTCATTGACACTTTGCACTTTGCTGTATGCAATCGGCCATCCCAGCCTCCCTCTTGTGGTTTCAGAAGTCGTTTCAAAAGGCCATTGGTTCTTTCTACAATTCCGTTAGCTTGAGGGTAATAGGGGGTGTGGAAAGTCCATTTTATCCCTTCACCTTTTGCCCATTCCTGGACCACTTTAGCGGTAAAGTGAGACCCATTGTCAGATTGGATTTCTTGTGGTTTCGGAAAGGTCCCAAACCATATTTGCAAAGCTTTGACAGTGTTTTCCCCTGTGGCTCGCTTAAAGGCCTCAGCTTGAACCAATCCAGATGTGATCTCAACTCCCACTAACACAAAATTTTTTCCTCCTGATTGTTTAAAAGGTCCGATGTAATCTACTTGCCAGGCATCCCAGAAGCCTTTGCCTGTCCTCAAATGTAGTGGGTCATCCTCTAAAGGATGTCTTTCTAGTCGTTTACGGCACTGCTCACAAGCTGAAATACAGGTTTTACACATTTCTCTGGTAACGGGCCAACCCCGTGTATGAGCTTCTTTGTATAGATCTTTTGCACCCGTGTGTTGTCTTTTAACGTGCAGCCATTCTAACAGGTGCTCCCAATCTTCAGTAATTTCATCCTTTTTTAGGGGACTTAATTTTGCTAATTCATCAGCCCTATTGTTCCATTCTCCTGCTGGATTACCATCTGTTTGGTGAGAAGCTACCCACCCTACAGCAAAATTTCCTTGACTTGCAATTTGTAAAATTTCTTGCCACTTCTCTTTCTGCCACACTGGAATTCTGTTAACTTCCCAATTATTCTGTTGCCAAAAGGGCAGCCATTCAGCACAGCCCTTATATGCTGCATAGGAGTCGGTGTAAATGCAAACAAGAGAGGTGTTCTGTGCCTCCCTCTGGAAAACACTCCAGACAGCTATAAGTTCCCCAATTTGGGCACTGCCTTCCCCCTCTGTGATGATCCGCTCTCCAGAAGAAGTGTGTAAAGCTACAGCTTTATATTTCCACACTTTCCCTTCACGTTTAGCTGAGGCATCAGTGAACCATGAATATGTCGATTGCTCGGGGGAAAAGGGAGGGGTAATGACTGAGGCAGGTTTGTCTTGGATGCCATCCAAGTTTTCTACCTCTTGTATTGGTAGGTTTTTCACAGCTCCTTCAGTTATTGAGAGGATGTTACAATAATGTTCAATCTGAGCATACCACTTCCTTACTGAGGCCCTCTGGGCCACCCCGTCAGGTGAGGGGGTGCCAGTAGTGACTGACTTAACTCCTTTGAAAGGACCTCTCAAGACAATTGGTTGTTGTTGTGCAATCATCTGCACTTCTATGAGAGCTAGGCTAACCACAAACAAGCCTTTTTCCCAGGTACTGTACCTCTTTTCAGCATCTCTGAAACCACAGGAATAAAAACCAACAGGCCATGTTGGACCCTCAGGACCCTGCTGCCATATGTGTACTGACAACTCTGAGGGGGCAAATCCCCCTTTCACCTGGAAAGGATCTGTAGGATGAATAGGGCCAAGGGCTTGGTGAGCAGTTGCTTCAAAAATCAGTAATTGCATTGTTTCTTCCTGAGCAGCAGTCCATTCCCATAAGTAGGCAGCTTTGTGGACACCTTCCAAAAGTTGGTCGGGGGTACAGACTATAGCTAAAGGGTCTCCCTTTTCCAAAGCATTACCTCTCCCGGCCCAGAAAGCTGCATTGTTTAAAACTTGTGTAAGGGAATGTTGTGGCTGGTTGCTCAAGGCTGGTGGAAGAGGAGGTGCGCTGGGTTGTTGGTCAGACAGATCTATTACAATAGGTTTGGGACAGGACCAATTAGAAACTATTTTGGCCAATTTTTCATAAGGCAATTTGTCCATTACTTCTTGTGGCACTCCCGTTTTCAGCCCTAGCAACCACAACTGCTGCTGGCTAGAGATGTGTTTTCCCCTTTCTGGTTTTTCATTAGGGGAAGCAATGTGCCTGACTCCTCTGGGTTTTTCGGGTTTGTCCTCTGAGTGTTTTACCGGTCCGTATTTTCTGCTGTAACTGATTAATTCCTCTGCTACTTCACTAAATTGTGTGCTAGGAGCAGCAAAAGGCGAGGAGTCAGTGGAGTCAGTGGAACCGGTTTGATCACTTGTATGTCCAAGAAATCTTTCAAGCCTATCTACCAGGGTGATAGATGCTATTGTTTTTTGGAGGAGAATTGCTGTTAGTTTAAGTGATTCTGGCAAACCTCGAATTAGGGGGGTCATAATCTCAGGTTTGACAGGCTGCTGCATTGGTGACTCATAGCCAGAAAATAATTTTCTCTCATGTATCATTTGCAAGCATGCAGCTTTGTGTATGTTTTCTAGGAGTTGGTCTGAGGTGCCGACAATTGCCAGAGGGTCACCCCTTTCAAGGGGGTTTAGTCCCCCTGCCCAGTAAGCTGCACGCTGTGTCAGGGACCATGGAGCACATGTATTTCCTGTTGTTAAGAAAACTCCATATCCCCAATAGCCACTTGCTTCTTGTTCACTTAATTTAATTTGGTCACCTCCAGTGAATGAAACTCTAAAAACATACTCCGTCTCTGATTCACTAGGGAGGCGGGAGTATTCCTTTTTTATTTTAGCTAATTCAGTGGCAGTGTATGGTATTTCTTTGGTGGTTATGTGGGGATCACGATCCTCCTCATTTATATAGTTATATTCTGTTTTAATGAGAGGTCTCAGGTTGGAACAACAGTGTTCCCCACAATTTTGCATGTGTACCAATTCCTTCTGAGGGTATATCTGTTTGATAGTGTATGACTCCTTTTTTTCTATTTCTTTAGGTGTTTCTATGGGGTTTAAATTTTTTCTTCGCTCTTCTGCAAGGGAAAACTGCAACAAATAAATCTGATTATCTTTCTGTTCCAATTGTTTTTGCAGAGCTTCTACCAAATTTTGCAGGGAGTCTATTACTGCATTTTCTTCACTTACCCTTTTAAGACGGGTTTCTATGGCTGCCGAAAGACAGGCCCCCAAAACTGAGCAAGGATGGTTTTATTTCTGCCCAGTTTAAATCTAGCATCATGTTGCAAAGAATATATTCTATCTACAATGTTTTCAAAATTAAACCAATTGTTCTGTGCCCATCCTTCTCCGGCTGGGGAAGGTCTAGCACCATGTTTTGCAAGCAAAGCATAAAAAGCATCCTTATGTTTTTCAGTCATTTTGGTGAAGGGACAATAACCGCTCACAGGGAGGTATTCTTAAAGTTACACACTGCACAGCTCACACTGTGACTCCCTTCCTTCCCTGAAACCGGTGAGGAGACCTATCTGCTTGGGAGGCACTCCTTAGTTACATACAACTGCTGTCTCCTCAACTACACCAAGCAGTCCACATATTTAACAACAACAACAACAACAAAGTCCCATCTTTTGCACAATGAGATCTTTTAGGAAATCCTGATGACAGGGAATGCTCTTCACCTGGGCGTATACAGTTTGTGGGAATTTTCCCTCGCCCCCCCTTGCTTTCTAACAGTGCTCACCGAAGTGGCGTGCTAGGTGCGGCTGAGACGAGGGTCCTTCCCCTGTTACAAACTATATAAAACCACAACTCCTCTGTCTATCAAGATCCTGTCCGTGAGGCCAATTTATGTCAGGGTCCGCAAACATATGCGGGGAACCTGATGGTTCGTTTTAGGATCTCAGAGCGCAAAAGACACAGCAGGGGACAACTCAATACAACGAAAATGCACCTTTATTTAGTGCCACCAAAATGCGATAGTGGGAGAGAAAATAGAGAATAGTAAGAAAGATAGAAAAGAGGGTAAGGGGATTATAGCTACCAACGTGGAAGGCCGAGTCCTCGAGGCCGAGATGCCTATAGACGCGGTTGTTCTCCAGTGGGGTGATCACGAAAGTGAGCGGGGGTCTCCAGGGTTTTATAGGTTGGTCAAGGCGGGGACCAAAGCGAGTGGCACAAAGCCAAAGCAGGAGCCACCTGTGTTGAGGCAAAGCAAGGGGCCCAGAGCCAAAGCAGGAGCCACCTGCATGCAGGTTGAAACAAAGGAGAGTCACAGGGCCAAAACCAGAGCCACGTGTGTCGAGGTTGGGTGCTCAGGGACAAGCTGCACACCGTACGTGCCGTGCTCTGGTTCGGGCGGACCAGCTTGGGCAAGCAGCCTTGGCTCAGTCCACTGTGACCAGTTCCATTGTTCTTGCACTCCGTTCTCATGGAGATGCATACCAGTCTTCCGAGACTTGGCAAACGTTCCACCTCAGCCAGGCCAGGGCTCCTTTCAGAGTCTGGGGTCTCAGTCCTCAGTCATTGGAGACGGTCGTGAGGCATATCACATCCTTGGACAGACTCTGACAGATGGTCAAGAGCCCTGTGCTCAGAGGCAGTCCCAGCCATGCCATGGGGACATCCCAGAGCACCTTGGGCTGCAGTGGCACCCATCTGTCACAGGCACTCACGGGGGCTCCACGGTGACATGCCAGGAGTCCCCAGGCTGCCAAAGAGCCGGGATGTCCCAGACACTCACAGGGCTTCCTGTCATGGGCAGAGTGGGAGCTTCAGGCCAAAGCTTCATTTCTTCATTGCAGAAACTCCTGCTGAGTCATGAGGTGGAGAAATGACACCCAACAGCCACCATGGATCCTCAAACACCTCCAGGACACCTAGACTTTTAAAATTGCATCTAAGAGAGGAGAATGGGAGCAGCTGGACTCACACCTAGCCACATAATTTTTCCAAGGTTTACGTATAAAACATTAGACTGGTGAAATTGAACCAAAATGCTATTTGTCCCAAAGGATTAATGATGGAATACCAGATATATTTCTAAAAAAACAACCATGATTGACTCTGACCAGGATTAGACAGAAAAAATCATTCACACCACAGAGTAAATTAATAAAAAAAGTTGTTTGCTCAAAAGCACAGGAACTGTAACAATTAATAGAATATAGTGCTCTAGGAAGCAATTTTGAAGTAAACAAGGCCTTGTTGAAGCTGTTTGAGCCCACTGCAGGCAGAGCCTCCTGCTCCAGCAGGAACTGCCTTTCCTGTGCCAGGACCAGGGCAGATCCTGCTGCAGGAAAAGCCCCAGGCCAGCCCCAACACAGTGAAGGGCTCGGGCACAAGGGCAGAGTGCCGTGCTGGGAGCTGTGCCAGGGAGAGCCTGAGGCACCAAAGGCACCTTGGCAGCAGCAGCTGCTCCCAGGCCATGGCCAGAAGCCTCCCTTGGCCACCTGGCCTGGTGGCCACCACTGCAGAGCTGCTGCTTCAGGGCTCATTTGTGCCTGGGCTCTGCCCCAGCCCACAGAGTGTCACCTCAGCCCTGACTCTGGCACAGCCGCTGTGCCTGAGCCCTGCAGAGCCTAAAGGTCACCTGTGCCCCCCTGGCTCTGGCAGCCCCTGGGGCAGGGGGGAAAGGCCAGAGCAGGGGCTGGCTTTGGCTGCTGGATGTGGGCTCCAGCAGAGACAAGGAGGAGTCAAAAGAATGGATGGAGCCCAGTGAGCAGCCTCTTGTCTCCATGCAATCCTGGAATAGTTTGGATGGGAAGAGCTCTGAAGTGCTCATCTCCTCCAAACCCCCGCCATGACCAGGGACATCTTTCACCAGATGAGGTTGTTCAGAGCCCTGTCCCAGCTGGACTGGAATGTTTCCAGGGATGGGGCATTGACCACCGCCCTGGGAACCTCTTCTGCTAGATCACCAACCTCACCATCAAAAATATTCTCCTTATTCTCCGCACCTGAACCTCACTTCCTTTAGTTTAAAACCATCACCACCCTCTGTCCTATTGGGACAGGCCCTACTCAAACCTTTGTCCACCATTGCATTCCCAAAGACCCGGGTTTGCATGGCAATTGGCAGGACAGGTGAGCCAGGTGTGGTGTCCCAGGGAGGGCTGCCATGGAAACAGTGGCCAGCACTGCCCCTTTCTGTCTGCCTGAGCTGCCTTTGGCCCTGGCAGTGGCGTTTGCTGCTGGTTCCGCGGCGCCTGAGCAGCCAGCGCGGCACAGGGCAGGTGGCCATGGCACAGCCCCCAGCAAGGGATCCCCTCTGCCTCTGGCCACTGACACCAGCCCTGAGCAAGGGGCCCAGGCAGTGGGCTCAGGCCACTGGCCATGGCCACAGCCCCTTGCCTTGGCCCAGGGCAGCTTGGCATGATGATCCACCCTCACTCCTGGCCCAGCCCAGGCCTGCAGTGCCCTTCCCCACAGCCTGTCTGCACAGAAGCACTTCCAGGGCTCTCTGCATTTCCCTTGCCCTCACTCTGGCCTCACTCACACACCTCCCAACAACCCACCTGCAGCTTGGAGCTGCAAGGAGTTCAAAGCTTGTCTGTCCTTCAGGAGTTGGTCTCATTCTGCCTTCAGCCAACTCTGGATTTGTGTTTATTGCAGAACTTCCTGTGTGTCTAAATCATTCCTTGCATGGTTCTGCCTTGGGGAAGGGGAACCTCCTTGGTGGCCCCTTGGCCTTGGCACACACTTGAGCAGATTATCTGAAACTTCTATGTTTAAGATTGCTAAAAAAGGAAGAAAACCCCTCTTTGTCTGAGTGCAGCCAGTTCTGCAATTAAAGCAGGTCCCAGGTGAGTGAGGAGAGACAGGATGGGGTTGGGGGATTTGGAGCAGGGTGGTCTACACCAGGTCAGACCTTAAGGCACAGCTTCTCTGAGCATGCCAGACTACCTTGGGAGAGACTCTGCAATCACCTCTTCTGTAATGAAAACAGAAAAAAAACCACATCACTGAAAATAGGAATGTGGATTTCTTAGAAGCCCTTTCAAGTACTTCTCCATAAGTCTACGAAACAAATTTCCTAATGAACTGCAGCAGACCAGAGGGAAATCAAGGCACAGCCATGGTTTGTCAGGACTTGCCTTATCCTAATGAGCCCCGTGGTGCATTTGGTGCTGAGCGCTGGAAGCTCAGGGCCTGGGAGGAGATTGCACAAACCTTTCCAGGAGTCCAAGTCAGAGAAACACTCAAAATGTCTGGAAGTATTAACTGGTCCATCCCCAACACAGGCCCCTCATGGAGTCCTTGGAGGAGAGAACTGGAGTCCAGGATTGCACAAAAACCTCGCAGAGACTCAGTGTGGGAAGAAAATTCCAAAGTACCTTTAAAATCTTGAGTATCTTGAAGCATTAATGATACCCACTGAGTGTTGTTACTGGCTGAGAATCTCAGGGGACTCATTAAAGCAGATAATTGGAAGCCATGACTGCATGAACCTATTACACTCAGTGTCAAAAAAATGTTCTTTCATACTTCGGTCAGCCTGTAGTATTTAATGAGACACACAGAGTATTTTTACTGACTAAGAATCCCAAGGGACTTGTTAAAGTAGATAATAATCACGGGGCCATGATTTCACAAACCTCACATAGAGTCACTCTTAAAGAGGAAACACCAAGTTCCTTTGAAACAACTGAAGTACCTTGAAGCATTAATGAGCCCCACTGAATATTGTAACTGACAAAGCCTCTCAAGGGACTAATTAAAGCAGATAATTGCAGACCATGATTGCAGAGACCACTCAGAGAATCCAAGGCTAAAGTAAAACCTGAAGTCCTTTGAAAAACCTGCAGTCCCTGGGAGCATTAGGGAGGCCCCCAGGGCCATTCCTGACCAAGGCTCCCCAGGGACTCCTTCCAGCACATCCTTGAGGCCACTGGCATGGGAGGGGGATGCTGAGGGCAGGACAAGGGGCTGACAGTGCCCAGCCTTGCTGGGGCTGTGCCAGGAGGCCCCAGGGCCTCAGGACAAGGTGTCTCCTCACAGCCCTTGGTGGCACAGAGGCTGCTGTACCCCAGGACACCAGGACTTGGCTTCTCTTTGTCCCCACCTGTCATCACTGCCTGCAGTTCTCTGCTCTGCCTGGGGCCTGGGGACACTTTTCGCTGTCGTGTCCCTCAGTGGGACCCATTAAAACTTCAGGAAACTTTGGAGTTGGATTCTGACTTGGAGCTCTTGAGAGGTTTCTTCATCTCCCTCTGAGGGACTGATGTTCAGGGCCTCAGCACCAGCCCCAAGAGGCTCATTAAAGTCCTTGTGCTGTGTCTGTGCTGCTATACTGGGCTGGGATCCTGGCACAGAGGCAGATCCTGGCAACCAAGAAGAGCTTAAAAACACATTTCTCTTGATGAGCAGCTCTTCTCCCAGCCCAGCAGGGCTGGGGCACTGCCTGCAGCCAGCCCGGGCACAGCACACAGGCACAGAGAGCTTCAGTCACTCAGGGCTGGGAAGGGGCTGAGAAGTGACTGCAGGAGAATCACTCCCAGCCCTTGGCACAGGAACCTCTGGCTGCAGGACAATGCAGCTGCAGCTCCTGCAGTGATCTCCTACAGCTGGAACATGCCAATGCCTGCAGACTCTGTGAGTACATTCTCTGATTGTGTCTTGTGTGGAGCAGCCAGGGGTGCCCAGGGCTGTCCTGCAGAGCAGGGTCCGGCAGCCCAGGGCGCTGTGCTGGGGCAGGGACTCTGCTGCCTGCCAGGGACAGCTCTGAGCCAGCCCTGGGGGCTGCTCCCAGCACTGGGGGACAAGATGTGGGTGGAAGGAGACAGCTGGTAAGGCTTGGAAGTGTTCTCCTTGTGTGGTGAGGATGCTGCATTGTTCAGGACTGGTCCCAGCATGACATTCAACTGCAGAACATTATCAAGTAGCTCATACAGGGAGCACAGCGAGGCAGGGACTGCATGAAGGGGAAAATCCTGCTTCTTTTATCTACTGCTCTTTTTTGTCTGGATGGGAAATTGCACATTGGTAATCATCTCTCAGTTCAGGTTTAAAAAATTAAATTAATTTTTACTTTGACCTTACTAAACCAAGCAGTGACAGAAATCAGCAGAGGGTCCATTACTGGCAGCATCAGTGTTGCTTTTCCAGCCTCCTTAGGGTTGGTCTGACGTTGCCATCAGAGCCTGCAGAGCCAGAGCTGTCCCTGGGCAGTGCCTGAGCTGGGAGGGGTCTGCAGGGCAGAGCTGAGCCCCCAGGGCTGGGCTGGGCTCTGGCAGCACTGGCAGGGCCCAGCCCTGGGCACAGGGAAGCAGCTGCAGGCAGGGACAGCTCCAGGCAGCAGAGCCCTGGGCAGACAGTGGGGGGAAAGTGCCACCAAGCTGTGCTGGGATATTCAAAGTCCTCTCCAAACTGAACTATTCCATGATTACTGTTTTTACAGATCCCCATGCCAAGGCACTGCAAATGTCCAACAGCAGCTCCATCAGCCACTTCCTCCTGCTGGCACTGGCAGACAGGCGGCAGCTGCAGCTCCTGCACTTCTGCCTCTTCCTGGGCATCTCCCTGGCTGCCCTCCTGGGCAACGGCCTCGTCATCGCTGCCGTGGCCTGCGGCCACCACCTGCACAGCCCCATGTTCTTCTTCCTGCTCAACCTGGCCCTCAGCGACCTGGGCTCCATCCTCACCACTGTCCCCAAAGCCATGCACAATTCCCTCTGGGACACCAGGGACATCTCCTATGCAGGATGTGCTGCACAGGTGTTTTTCTTTCTTTTCTTCATTGGAGCAGAATTATTCCTCCTGACCATCATGTGCTACGACCGCTACGTGTCCATCTACAAACCCCTGCACTACGGGACCCTCCTGGGCAGCAGAACTTGTGCCCACATGGCAGCAGCTGCCTGGGCCAGTGCCTTTCTCAATGCTCTCATGCACACAGCCAATACATTTTTCCTAACTCTGTGCCATGGCAATGCCCTGGGCCAGTTCTTCTGTGAAATCCCCCAGATCCTCAAGCTCTCCTGCTCCAAATCCTATCTCAGAGAATTTGGGCTTATTGCTGTTAGTGTCTGTTTAGGACTTGGTTGTTTTGTGTTCATTGTTTTCTCCTATGTGCAGATCTTCAGGGCTGTGCTGAGGATCCCCTCTGAGCAGGGACGGCACAAAGCCTTTTCCACCTGCCTCCCTCACTTGGCCGTGGTCTCCCTGTTCCTCAGCACTATAATGTTTGCTCACCTGAAGCCCCCCTCCATCTCCTCCCCATCCCTGGATCTGGCCCTGTCAGTTCTGTACTCGGTGGTGCCTCCAGCCCTTAATCCCCTCATCTACAGCCTGAGGAACAAGGAGCTCAAGGCTGCAGTGTGGACACTGATCACTGGATGGTTTCAGGAACATTAAACTGCTGGGCAATTTCTGAAAATCACTTGTAATAAATGTAATTTTGATACTTCTTGTTGGTCTAGTAGTGGGTTTTTTTTTGTTTGTTTTATATTTTTAATCTTGTCCACAAAATAATGTCATTGTTTGTTCCTGTTTTGGTTTAGCGGTATATTTGGGAGGAAATCCTTTAGTCGGTTTTTTTCTGGAGAAAAAACGTAATTTTTTTCTTTTCTGGGATAAGAATATTTTTTTAGAAAAGTCGAGAAAAATATTTATTTGTCAAGCAAAATATTTACAAGCATAAAGAATGGATTATATTAAATGAATTTTTTTTTTCCTGTTTTTTAAAGAGAGGGCAAAACTGAGAGGTTTTGCCAAGAGTTAGTTTAGTTTTTTAGTTTTTTATTATTTTTAAGGTTTTTGTGCTGGAAAATGTTGAAGTTCAGGCTCGGTGGCCACGGGTGTTAGATTTTGCTGGTTTTTTCGGTTTTTTTAGTTTAGAGTAGATGGAAATAGTTTTAAGGAAAAGAAAATAAAAACCTAGTTCAGAAGCTTTTTTGTTTTAGTTAGATAGATTGATTAAAAGGAAAAAACCTTTTGTTTTGGCAAATGTTTGTGCATTTGATGAACATACATAGTTTTGAGGAAGAAGAAAAAAATGCGGAGGAGTGACCATTGTTTTTAAAAATTAACTGCGCATTTCTTTTTTTGTTGTTGTTTTACTTTTAGAATTAGTTTTAAAGGTACAATACACATAACACATACAGAACAGATGATTTGGGATAGAAGTGTTATTAGTAATTTTAGTACATTCTACTGTTTTTCTTTATTGTTATCTTACTAAAACTAATTGAATTTTTACTTTATAAACACATACAATGTATATGCATACATCTATATAAAAGCAATATATAGCTACATACAGATAATGGTAGTGACATTCAATAAAAAGTGATATTTCCAAATGGTTTTTACTTAACAATCTGATTATTTTGAGGTACACATCGTGTCGTTTTATATGTTGCATTATTTATGATGTATAATTTGGGGTTTGAGTAAAGACAATTTTACGAATGGGTTTATTTGTATTTGAGGTAAAATTGATTTAAATTGATTATTTATTATTTTTTATATGTATTACAGGGATTTTATTTACTGTATGCTCGAGTTCAGACTGGGCAGCATGTGTTTTGTTGGTGGAACTTTGGGTGTTAATTCATTAGGTGGTTTTTGTTAGGTGTTGCTTTTAATTTTTGAAAGATTTTTTGTTTAATGTTTTTAAGGTAGTTTTTAACTGTTTATTCTATTTTTTTACTTTCCCGGCAGCTGGTGTATGGTAGGGGATATGGTATATTTATTTAATGTTATGTTCCCTAGCCCAGGTGTTGATAAAGCTTGTTTTGAAATTAGTTTTATTGTTTGATTTAAGTCTTTTTTGTGGTATTATGCTTATAAAGAATTTGTTTTTTAAGGCTTAGAATGATGTTACAGGCTATAGCATGAGGTACAGGATAGATTTTTAGTTATTTTGTTGTGGTTTTGATTATTGTGAGTACACAGTGTTTATTTTGGGGTGTTTGGGGCATTGTAATGTAATTAATTTGCTAGGGTTTTTTATACTTATATTTAGATTATTGTTTACCATACTACAGGGGCTTTATTTGCTTGGCTTGTTTGATTGTAGCACATGTGTTATAGTTATGAATAACTTGAGAAATACTGTTTATGGTTAGATTTATTTTTTGGTTTTATGTTTATTTATAGGTGATATTTTTGCTTTGATGCCTTGAGGCATCATGAACTTATTGAGTTAGGAATAACTTTTTTTATGTTGCTAATTTAAATTTGGTTTTAATACTTTTATTTTTGTAGTTTGATTTATTTGTTGGTTGCTTTGGTTCTTTTTATTAGTTTTATTTTTGGGGATATGGGTACTTATATGGTGGACTTTTATAGGTGGATTTTATTTTGGTAGCAATGTTTTTTATTTGTTAGCAGCTTAGATTGGGTTTTTTATGCTGGTAGTTGGGGTTTTTTACTTTTTAAATTATTTTTATAGAGTATTGGCTACTATTTATGAATTAGTGTAGAGGTACAGCTTTGGCTACTTTTTTTTTTTAGGGTTTTGAGTTAATTAAACAGCTTTGAGCTTAGTAAGTTTGCTTTATTTATTTATTTATTTTAGCAGCTTGTGCGATTTGTTGTGAGAAATTTTATATGGCTGTTTTTGACTTTGGTTTATTTTTATGATGTGACAGGAATTGTCAGTGAAAATAGTTTTGTGTGTTTTTTTTGGTGGTAGTTTGTTGTACGGAGGAGTTTTTTTAGTAGATGTTGTTTCGGTTTGGGCTTTTTTTTTTTTAATTTGTGAGAGTAAAGTCTTTACTTTTAGGTTAATTTGTAATTAATTTTAAAAATGTCAGGGTGATATATTTTTTTAATTAAAAACTGTACACTGTGTGATGAGAGTTATTTATTTACTTTATGTGGCATTGGTGCCATGGTGGGTAGAGAGAAATTTGCTTTAAATATTTACCATTGCAGTGGTGGTTGGGGTGTTAGGAGGAGTGGTGTTTTAGTGTTTATTATTTTTGAAGCAGTTTGGATGTTTTTATAGGCTGCTAAAATTTCCCTCCCTGTTGGAGTGTGGTTGGGTTTAGACTTTTTGTAGTTTTGACTTCAGAATTTTAGTGGCTGGCTTTGAGCCTCCCCAGACATTTTTTGTTCAAGGTCTTAGGGCAGACTCTGGCTCCCAGCTGTGGAGTAGAGTATGTTTTTTACAGTTGGGTTCGTTTTGATTGGGCTAAGGGCCGTGGTGTGAGCAATTTTTTGTTTGCTTTGGGCAAAGGCGTGTTGCTCTTAAGGCTTTTATTGGGAAGTGGGTTTTTTTGCAGGTAACCAGCTAGAAAGGGTTTACAATTTGGTTGTACTTACGAATGTGTAGTTTTTAAAAGCTTATCATGGTTAGGAAAGATTGTAGGGGTTTTTTTGTTGGTTGGTGGAGACATTGCTGTGATTTTTTTGATGACATTAATGGGAATTTGACGCTGTCTGTTTTTTTAACTGAATTTTTAGAAACTGGATTTTTTTGAGCAGGTTTTTTAACTTTGGTTTTTTATAGCAAAACTAGTATTTAGGAAAATCTGGATGATTTTTTTTTCAAATACTTTAGCTGCTGTGTTTTTTTAATAGAATAATGTTATTGCTGTACTGCAGATGTTTTGGAGTTTTATTTTTTTAGTGAAGTTTGGATCAGTTTCTGGTAGATGGGAGGACTGTGCTTTTATTTTTGGGGCAGTTGGTTTTAAGTGTACTGCACACCCCTTTACATGAAGGCAAACTGAGGCCTGCATTTTGCTGCCAGAGGAATGGAGAAAAATGCATTGGCAATGTTAATAGTGGCGTACTACTTTGCTGGTTTGGACTTGAGCTTCTGTTGGAGTTCTACCATGTCTCGAACAGCAGCATTCAGTGGTGGAGTTACTTTATTTAAGGCCCGATAGTCTACTGTTGGTTTTTATTTATTTTTTTTTTCACACTTGCACACAGGCTAGACGGGGCTGTTGAAGGGTGAGTGGGTTTTGTTGACCACTTCTTGGCTTTTTAGCTTACGGATTATTTTGTGGATGGGAATTACAGCATTTTGAGTTGTTCTGTGCTGTTGGTGATGCACTGTTCAAGTGGCAATTGGTACTTGTTGTTTTTCCCCCTTCAGAAGTCTTACAGCAGATGGGTGTTTTGATAGTTCAGGCAAGGTGTTCAATTGCTTTATCCTTGTTGTTTTTACAATTGTTGTTTTAAATGCTTATCTGAGATTTTTTTGGGTTTTGAAGTATTTATTTTGGAGAAAGTTTATGCTCAAAATGCATAGGATTTTTGAGCTAGTCACAGTAGGATACTTAAAAATTTTATTTTCAGTTAGACTAACATTAGTTTGTACTAAAGTAAAATTTTCTGACTTTCTTGTTACACCAGCAATAGAAACAGATTCTTCCCCCTCACATTTTGGTGGGAGTATTGTGCCCTGTGCACTAGTGTTAACAAAGGTTTTATATTTTTATGGTTCTAATATGCCAGGCTAATGAGTTTACACAGTTTAAAAAACACAGAGTTATTTTTAGCTTTTACTTGGCTAGAGGTAGGGTCTCTAAGTTTGGTTATCCACCTTTCCCTGGGTAACTGGAGTTAGTTAGTTTTTAATGGAACTTTATTTTTTTTTTAGTTTTGCCGTTTAACAATTTACACAGCTGTTGTGTCTGATCATCAGTAGATTTTTTTTTTTTTTTTTTACAATTGTGCAGAAGGGAGTACAGCTTATTTTGTGGGATGCTTCTTTCTTATTTAATTTGGGGTATGCTTGTGTTTGGTACCAGAACTTCTGACTTGTACTGCTGAGATTTGGAGAATATTTTTTAATCCTTTTTGTGGTTTGTTTTTTTCTTTTTATTTTGTTTTTTAATGTTTGCATACATATTTTTAGAGCTGCAATTCTTGCATGTGTTGGACTATGTACGGCATCTGCATATGCTTCGAGCTTCTTTGGTATATTTTGTACGGAGGGGTTTGGTATTATTTTGCTTTATTATTGCTAAGGCAATAATGTTTAGGATCTGTTTTCAGAGATTGCAAGGGCTGGCCTCCCTCATTCTTTTTTGGTCAATAACTGGATTATGTGACAGGGATTTTAAATGCTTTGTCTCAGTGCTGTCTAGTACTGTAGCTTTGCTTGCAGCATTTCAAAGATGGATTAACTACCTAATTATAGATTTATCTGGTTGTTGTGTGTAATTTTTTTTTTAGGCTTTGAATGTACTTCAGGGAAAAGGACTTACTAGTGGTTTTTGATTTTGTTCCAGCTGGTTGAGCTCCTGATGTTGTGTTAGTTGGTTGGCCTTTTGATTTTGTGTTAGTTTGGTCGTCTTCTGCTCGGGTGTCAGTTGGTTTGGCATTTGATTGGGTGTTGGTTGGTTTGGGTGTGATTGGGTGTTAGTTGGTTGGGCTTCTGATTAGGTGAGGAGGCATTGAGGGGTTTTTACTTGCATTATTGTTTACTGGTTGATTTGTTTTGTATGTGCGCTTCTTTGCTGGGGCGACTGCCAGTGTCTTAGACTCACTGTCTGGTTTAGCTGCTGTTTTAGGCTTAGTGTCTGGTTTAGCTGCTGTCTTAGGCTCCCTGTCTGGTGTAGCTGTTGACTGAGGCTTATTGTCTGGTTTAGCTGCTGATTTAGGCTTCCTGTCTGGTTCAGCTGCTGTCTGAGTGACTGGGGTAGCTGCTGATTTATCTCCCTGCCCCTCTGCCTCTATCTTCTACTTTAATGTATTTAGCACTGTGTGATAAGCATGTGCTAGGGCCCAGTTTATTCTAATAATTTCTTTTTAATTATTCTGGTACTTTTCTTTAAGTATTTTTTTTAATATCAGTTGGGTTCTGAATGTGTTTACATGGAAAATTTTAGATTATAGAGTCAGAAAATTCCTTCAGGGTTTGGCCCATATCCTCCCATTCTCCACACTATTTAGGAATTTCCACACCTGGGCCTACTTCTGGGTCTACTTCTGGGTCAGGAGTTTTACCAGCCTCTCTGGAAATTTTCAGCTTCACTCTAGAAAAGTTGCAAACTATAGAGAGGAAGCTTACTAGATGAAATACTAGGAAGGTGATTTTTTTTTTAATATTTAGTGAATATTGAACACTCCTGAAAATGAGGTAACTGATTCAAAAGACAGGAGGGACAGGAAAGACTGAAAATCTTTTTTTTTAATTTTTCCTGTAACAAACTGGGTGTAATTATCTATAAATCTCTAAAACATGCTACTGGAACTAGGACACAGGGTAGGATGAAGAAACTATAAACTAAACATACTTGGGACAAACTCCAGGACTTGTATAAACTTTTCATAAATTCTGATCACTGAGCTCAACAAAATAGCAATTCTAATTTGTGCACTTCTAGTGTAAAAGCTATGTATTAGGGACAACACTGGAACTATTTTTGAATGAGGGAAAACTTAGGGACTAGAAAGGTATTAACACCTCAAAAAAGCCAAGGAAACAGAAACACAGAAAGGATTCTATTTTAAGAGACATCAGGAATTCAAGGAGCAATATCGCTACTTTATTCCTACACAAAGTAAAACTGAAATGAAATCAAGAATTATTAATAAAAATTTATTCCACGCTCTTGTGCCCCACATTGGGCAAAAATAAAAATGCATTGTCTTGGTTTAGGGCGAATTTGGGAGGAAACTTCTGAATGGGGTTCTTCTGGAGAGAAAACTCTAACAGTCCTTTCTCCCAGCCAGTTTGAGAAAAGAACTTACTCAGAGAAAAGTGGAAAAAACTATTTATTTGACAAACAAAATGCCCACAAGCACAAGGAATGAATATTATGAAATGAAACAATAAA